>CAUYRT010023613.1:0-18793 GCA_963574885.1 Lepilemur ruficaudatus
TGTAGTCCCAGCTACTTGAGAAGCTGAGGCAGAAGGATCACTTGAGCCCAGGAGTTTGAGGTTGCTGTGAGCTAGGCTAACACCACGGCACTCTAGCCCGGGCAACAAAGTGAGACTCTGTCTCAAAAAAAAAAAAAAAAAATGTTTCAAAGTAATGTAATCATAAGGAGTCAATAAAATAAATCCAGAATGTGGACACTCTGCAAGACAGCTCCTGGACTCTTCAAAAAAGTCAATGTCATAAAAAGCAAACAAGACAGGAGTAGAAGAGAATTTTCTAACTTAAAAGAGACTAAAGAATCATAATGACCCAATATAGTATGCTCACTTAGTTGGATACTGGATTTAAAAAAAAAATGCTATAAAATATATCTTGAGGATATTTAAATGTGGACAGAACATTGAATAATATAGAATAATGTTAGTTTCTCTGGATGGATATTTTCACATAATTTAAATAAATAAATATAAATGTGCGTGTATGAGAGAGAGAGAGAGAAAGAGAGACATAGCACAAATGTGGAAAAATGTTAAAAAACTTCAGACTCTTAGTGAAGGATAAATGGGTGCTCATTGTACTATTTTTCAATTTTTCTACAGATGTGATTATTTTTAAAATAAATAATTAGAAGATTTAAAATGTTTTCCAATTATCAAAAATATTCATAGCATTGCAGTAATGTACTCCTTTATGTGGAAAGCATCTAGACATGAATTCTCTTGTCTACCAGTTCTTCGATAAAGTAATAATATCAACAATTAAAATAGCCTTGATAGCCCCTTTATAGGGTTCTAGAGTCCAAACTATGTTAATTCATTTATCTCATTAGATATGACTTGGTCACTGAACACTGAGGTCTTCGTTATAGATGAAACTAGTTGCCCAGCAAATCAGTCCTCTTCCCAATTCTTAACTTTGAACGATGATGCCTGGTTTTCTTATATAATCAGCCATCCGGTACAGGTGGTTGGCCCTGGCTCAGTATATATCCTGGCCCCCTGACTTTGCCCTGTTCCCCAGATCCCAGGAGCCCTTATTCATAGATACACAATAAATTATATCTAATGCAGGGGGTAGGGGAGAGCTTACCTCTTTAGTTGTTCAAACAAGACTGCTGTCCCAAACTACATAACAATGGGTGTGTTTTCCATCAGCAAAAACCACACAGTTAGTACTGCGTTCATTGTAAAATTGTTGATCTTCAGGCACCTGAAAAGTCAGAAAAGGTGTAGAACTTTAAAAAAAAAAAAGTAAGAAGCATCCTTTAGGACCTTTTTCTTTTTATTATTGGAGAAATTTCAAGATCCAAATTCCTGGACTGTGAAACCCTACAGCGTACAGAACCCCTTTAAAGTCAGAGAGAATTTCACCCAATTATTCTTAATATTTGCACAGCTTGTACAAAGGAACATATCTTGGTTAGATGGTGACTAGAAGCATTGCTCACTGGCATCAGTCCTCATGCAAGCCATGTACAATAGGGGGATTGTTTTAACAAAGAACAACAAAAAGGCACTCGGTCCTCAAGCTTGCCATCACAAGGATCAAGTGAATGTGTGTGCAGAAATTCTATATTGTGTAAACAGGAGCTCCAAAAAAGAAACACCAGTATTTCACTAAATTTTTAATTAGTTAATAATTATTGAAGGCAAAGCGTAGAATTTATACCACACCCCAGGAATCTCTAGGTCAGTCCAAGAGTCCAAGAACTCCACAAAATAGTAAATTGCAAATTTACTATTTGCAAATAGTAAATAGTAAATCTCTGACCCAAGACCTACAATAACAATATGAAATAGGAGGTGATATTAGAACAATGACATTAAACACCGTAGAACTTCTACAGGAACTTTCGGCTGCCATGGGAATTTCCTAGTCAGCCTCCTTTCCTCCACACCCCCAGTTCATGTTAACAGACGCACCCACACTTAGAGAAGGTCTTGTCTGAGTCTCAGAGGCCGGGGCAGAAGAAAATTTGCCATTGTGCTTGGAAAGTCCTGCAGTGATACCTACAACAGGCACCTGAGGAGGCAGGGCAAATATTGACAGGTAATATTCACTGAGTGCTTGCTATGCACCAGGCCCTATGCTAAGACATGTACATGCAGACCCCCTCTGACCCTTACAGAAGCCCAGTGAGATTGGCATTGTTGTTTTATTTATTTTGCAGGGAGGAGGCTGAGGATTCAAGAAGGCAGGTCACTTGCTCACATTCCTATACAGAAAAAGTAGTAAAGCTAGAGCTCAAACCGACTTCATCGGATTCTAGCGCCTGTGCTTTTAAATATCCATGCTTAGTCTTTCAAGCCGGAGACAGAAGCACAGTAATTCTGTATTTGATAATAGCCCCCTTTATATAGCTCTTCATAATTTACAAAATGCCTGAGACTATTATTTTGTTGACCATCACAATAATGCAGTGGTATAGTTTGCTTTCCGTAATAAAGGAAACCCCCTGAACTATCTGAGCCAGAGTCCCTGGACCCCACCCGGCAATTGGTGCCAGATCCTTTTGCACAGTTCTTGCAGGTGTTTGGACTTCTCCTTAGCCCTGTTTCTCAGGAATATTATTTAAAAATATGGACAGGCTGTCTCTCTTGAAGTTGCTTCATTAGTCATCTGTCTCAGACCTGACTCCACCTGATGGTCTTTGCCACACCATTTTTCTAGTCATCTTTCTTCTTTTGACTGATTTTCTTGGTGATTTTTCATCCAGTGGGAGCATTTGGCTCTGTGATTTTAGGAATCTTTTTCCACTTCAGCATGTATCAGGCCCTATTCCCTAATTAGAAGAGTGTAGGCAGTAAAACATCCACAAAGCCCATAGTGCAATACAAATTATCTACAGCTTTTGGATGTTTATTTTACTAATTATCTGCCAAAAACTGTGATTTCTTTTGCTGCCTGATGGAGGTTTTTGACTCCCCTTTTGCAGACAAAATTGCTTGGTAAGATTGGGAGATGTCAGAAGAACCAGAGACTGGACTTTCCAAAACGGCATGGCTTTCACGGAGCTGTGGCAGAAGTCAAGCAGGGCACTCAAGGGTGGGTGTCCAATGAGGTCACACACAGAGAAGGAGAGAGTGGGGTTTTGTGACACTGCTCAGAAGCTATAGACACACTTGGGAAATACATCAGACTTTACTGCAGAATTAAGGAGGATGGATACAGTGATAATTAAATTGTTTGTAGGTTGCATGTGGATAGTGATAAACGAATGGGTAAATGAACAAATGCAGGAACAAACATTAGTTAAGCATGAACTAGGATGGGTGCTTTCACAATATAAATTCCCCCATTACACTGCAAGATAATAATTGTCATTTCAGTTTTACAGGCGAGGAAACTGAGGCTCTAAATGGTTGAGCATTGCCTAAGACAATCCAGCCAGAAACTGGAGACTTCTGAATACCAATTTCTCTTGGCTTGAGTTATTTTCCAATGTACCTAGGATTTTGTTTTTATTCCAGTATTGTAAGACCAACAGATAAAGGAGACAATTGCCATAGAAAATATGATTTGTTATTCATAGGCCCAAGAGGAGTGAGCACAGCACCCATGCAGGGCCACGGGGAAGCACCAAGGTGGATCAGGAGGAAGAAGTGGGGAGTGGACACAGTCTTTCTGTGATGTTTGCAGAAGGGAATGGATGAGGCAGATTGATCAGCTGAGCATGCTTATGATGGAATATTTTTAATAATTTTGGTGGGCCCTGAGCTATAGGGGTGGTCTCCAGTTGTCCAGTCCCTAGCTCTTGGTGATTTAGCACAGAGGGATAGTGTCCTGGACTCCAAGAGTCTGATAACAGGAGGCACATAGGTATCTCATATGTAATTTCCTTAGATAAGAAAGTCACACTTACAGGCAAGTTTTTTTTCGATTCCTAGGCATTAGCTAACCCTGAGAGGGGCAGTCAGTTCATTCCTGGGTCCACAAGGCCTCAAGATGTCAGAGCATCATAAAATACAGAAAATAAAAAATAACACATGGGTAGAATTTATAGTTTCATCTCTGGGATTAAGTCATTATTTAATGACTTAATTTCTGGAAGTTTAGGATGCCATCTTCCAAAATGCATCTGAAAACTAACCTGAAAGGGCAGATAAACCTTTTCAAATTCCCCAAATGTCCATTCTTGTTCTTTCTGTGTTTTGAGCTCATCCCCAAGCAAAACTTTCATCCCTGCCTCTGATCTTGCTGTCTTCTCCATTGCTAAAGGAAATGTCTTCCCTGGCTTAGAGGCCACCACCTTGCATGTACTTCAGCTGTATAGTGATGTGGTCACTATAGAAACCATGTGTCAACTGAGCTCCCAATTTTTTTCTCAAATGTCAGAGGCTATAATTATTTAAGAATATAAGCTTTGCCTTCTGCATGTTTGGATGAGTTGATGTCCACAAGCAGAAATCTCCTCTTTTTTGTTCATGCATGCCTATTGTTAAGTAACCATCATGCTAACACTAATAAAAACATCTGATTTTTCTTGAGCATTTACTCTGTGCCTGGCATTGTGCTAATTACTTCATATTTATTTTCTGATTTAATCCTTGCAACAACTCTATGAGATAAGTGTTGCTAGTCTTATTTTTGAGATGGGGTAAACAGAGCATGAGAAAGGTAAATGAATCACCAGACTAGTTTGACTGTACCAAGTTCAACACCAGGTCTGTCCAATACTGATGCTAATGCTTTTCACCATTGGCTATGCACCTTTTCATTGTGCATTTTTCTGTGAGGTCAAGATAACCCTTGTTCATATCTGCCAGGCCATAGTTTCACTGACACTGGCAACTCAGCAAATCCCCAAACCAAGTGTGCTCTTTACTGGAGAGGTGGAATTCAGAAAGAGAACCGTAGGCTGTGAGAGAGCAGGATGCAGGAGGAGCTGTGCTGGGTGGAAGGGAAGAGAGATGACAGCTTTGGAGGACCTGGAACATCCAGGCAGGGAGAATCTGATTCATCACGGAGACACCAAACAGACTCAGTGACTGAAAGGAGGGGCAGAGTGGAGTGTGGGGACAGGTCAGCGCTGGAAGCTGGTATAAGGCAGGGCAGGCCCGCTGCTGGACCAGAGGCTTTAGAGTCTGAGAGCTCCCCAGACAGAGTGCCCACTGTTGGCCTTGCTAGAAATCATGAATGTTCCTAGTTCTGGGTGGGGTGGAACATCCAGGTAAGACCTAAGCATTCTAGCTTCGAGCGTGTAGTATAAGCAGAAGCCCAGAGTCAGGGAAATCTCTATATATGCATTGCAAACTCTTGCTCACTAGTCCTGCTGTTCCACTGTTAGGTCACCATTAATATCAGAGCCCCAAAGGCAAGATTCAGCCCTATGTGCTGAAGTAGAGGGAGGCACTTGCATGTCTGATTTGAAGGGTGAACACTGACAGCTGATCCCCTGATACACATGTACATATCCCTGTTTTGCCTGAAGTCTCTCCCCACCCATAATAGGCATTCCCTTAGAGTAAGATGCCATTTTTCTGCAGGGTCCAAGTATGTTACACTTACTTGAGAGGAGTAAGATGTTAACCCATCAGCACCATTTACATGACTTGTGAGTATAGGGATATCAGAGTGGAACGTTTTGGTTAGCCTCTCTGCCAGAGCCTGGGATCTGAGGACACAGTGAAACCACGGTGTGGGTAAATCTTAATGGGAAACGCTACCCTAAAATGAAGCTAAGTGAGGCCCAAGAAGGCTTCCATGAGTGGAGAGCTCAGTAGCTGGGGAGGGTGAGGAAAAGGAAGGGGAAAGAATTTATTACGCATTATGCACATTTCAGGTGCTAGTTATGTATATACGCTATAGATTATTTAACAAAAATTGCGCAGTAGATATCATAATTCTTCTGTTATCCCTGAGAAATTAAGCTTTGGGGAATTAAAAATAATTGTTCAAGGACCCACAGCTAATTAATGGTGGAGGTAAAAGGAAAATCCAAATCTGTCTGGCTCTAGAGTCCATGTTCTTTTCCACTGTGGCACAGTGCAGGAAATGCCAAAGATAAATGTGTTTTTCCTAATCTTCTCCAGAGTCCTCCTCAATAATAACCAGAATGGATGCACATCTGCAAAGTGGGTCTTTTGACATATGCCATGTTCATACTCTGACTCTTCCATCCTGGTGGAACGAGGTTATTTGATGGTGTTCCACAGGGCTAACACTCAGGGTCACTATTTTGGAATGCTAAATGCTTTCCTGCATTTTCGAATTACTCTTCTGTTTAAAAAGCAACATGAAAAGCTTTTGAAGTTTCAAAAATGACCGCAGGGAGACTTGTACATGCCATTTTGAACTGTGACCATTGGAAAACAAATGTCTGTTTTTATTTTTAAATGTTCCTTCAGATCACGAAGACATTTAAGAAAAAAAGAATAAGGCTTTTAAATGTTCCTGCTTATCCCTGGGGTGATCTGTTCTCTGTAGGGCAAAAGCCAAATGCTAGTCAAAGAGAACTGGTTGGACTGCATTCTACAGTCTGAAGTGTGGTCTCAGAATCGTGAGGGACCTCTTAGGGTCTTCTCTTGGCATGAATCCACTTGGACCCTTAAATGAAGCATGTTAGCCCAGGTACTCCAATCTGCATCCATTTATGGAGGACTTAGGATATATGACACTTTGTCTCCACTCTTCCACATCCCACCATACAGGTATTAGGAAGTAGACCTGATTAATTATGTCTAGACTTGGGACAATATTCTATTCACTTTCCATCTGTGTTTTATGTAGGGAGCCACTGGAGGAAATGTGGCCCAGGACAAGTCTTGATAACAAATGAATCTAGGAGACAGTCTGAAACACAAAGCATGATTGTGAGGTTGAAGATGACCAAACACTATGTGAGGGTTGAATAAGAAAACTGTTCATAATCTGAACACTGATTCTAAGTCAAAAAGAATTCTGAGTCAGAAAGAATTCCAAATCAGGTTTTTAAGACAGTTGCTAACAAATGTTTGGTAAACCTAATGGGAGAGCTGTTTTTGCTTTGTTTCACAGCTTACGTGAAATCCTTTCAGGCTCGTGTGAGCATGAGAGATGGGTGGGCGGGTAGCATTTTCTTTGTTTATCATTAGGGCAAATAAGAACCCAGGCTTTCTTTCCAGTGTAACTCAGAAGAAATGAAACTTTAAACCTAAAATGTTTTTTAAATGTACCCTCTTTGATTATGAGATCGAAGTTTAAAAGAAGAGTTGAATACTTCAAAAAATTATATAAAGGTTCAAATGCAAGCATCCATTTGTATAACCACAGATTCATCCAGGGTTCCAAACTCAAGCTGTCTGTCACTTTCATTTATGTCTCAGTGGGTGACCCTGAATACATTAGTGCCTCTATTTTTCTCTCTGCAAATACTTGTATAACAGTTAACCTTCACACCGAGGGATTTGACTATTTCAGTGAATACTGTCACCGGACAAAACTCCTCAAATGAAAAATGACGACAGAACCAGAAAATCAGAAAACAAATAAGAAAAGACTCAAATTGATCTGGAGGCTTTTTTCTTCTCTCACTCTTTTCTTCCACTTAACTATTTAATTTATTATTCTCTGCTTGCCTTTTGAAGATTCAGGGATAGATCGGTCAGATTGGAATAGGTTATATTAGTAGCAACAGAGGGGAAGAAGAAGGAAAAAAGAGTTCTGAGGAAATGGACCCAGCTACAAAATGTCTTGGACTTCCATGTAAGCTCAGAATAAAAGCTGATAAAGATGGTTCCTGAAAGAGAGATGGAAGGTCAACACAGGCAGCAGTGAATGCAACCTTAGGACCAGGATGACAACTAAGTTTCACCTCTACTCTCTACTCCGTTCAGTTGATATAGCTGCCCAGAATGCTAGCTTGAGAAGGGTTCTGAGGTTGCTCCACGGTCAGCGGGAAACAGTGCTGTGATTGATTAATGATGTCTGTCATGGACGTGGATGAGAGAAATGGAACAGAATAGCTTCTCTCATTGTTAGAAGCTTATTATTATCTCACAACACTGTGAGATAGATGTTATTAATCCATTTTATAGAAAATGATACTGAGACATAAAGAACTTGAGATTTTGTGAAGAAACAACTGGAGAGTGCTAGAGCTGGGATTTGAACTTAAGTCTTTCCCCAAAACCCATATATTCTCTCCTATACTATAATATATTCTCCATCTGGAGACTAGCTGTGTGAGCTAGGGGAAGATATTAACCATCTCTAGGCCTTGGGGTCTGCTTTGCACAAATGCAGATGATGGTCTTAGCAATGGCAATATCACAAGGTTATAATAAGGAGGATGCTATTAGATAACTGTATAGTAAAACATTCACAAAATCCTATAACTGTGGAAGGAACTTATATGGTACTAGCATATAATGCAGGGGATGGTCCTCTTTCTACTTCTTGCCCCAGGGGACTACTGCTGCCTGTAGGTGATTCATTTTAGGACACAAAGGCCAACTCACTATAAATCAATCAACTCAGAGTATTTGTCTTCAAAGAGAGCTGTAAAGTCACTTTTATAAAATTCCTCCTATTAAATGCTTCCCTAAGTCTGCAAGAGAATAATCTTTCTTCATTGGCAAGCCTCAAAAGTGCTGGAGTTCCCTGCTGTAACTAATCTTTCTCTAGGGGCCTTAATAGATTGCTGAAATTCTGAACTTTAATATTGCAATAACATTGGTTTTGCCTTAATATGCTGTAAAAAAGTTTTATAAAAATAAGCAACATTTTCTATGCATATTTTCACATTCACAGTATTTGCATATATGTGGTTTTCTGTAAGCTTTTTTCCATCCTTGAACTCATAAAAATGCTCAAACTAATGGAAAAAAAATGGAACCAATTTCACTGGAGATCATTACCAGAATGATCCCACTTCATACATTTGTCAATTAAATATGTTTTCAGAAGCGCCTGTGGACTACATTGTGAAGATTATTAACTCAAAAAAATTGCTCTATGTCAGGTCATGAGAATATTATCATTGCCCCCACCCCCACTACTTTCTACTCTGATATTGTACCTTACTTTTTTCAAAACTATACCTAAGCTGGGAATGGTTTTATAAATAAGAGTGAATTTCTACTTTTTCACAATTTAAGCATAGTAATTTTTTGCTCAAATTTTATTCTTAAAGTTGAAAACATAAATATAGCCGACACCTAAATTTATATGCCATCAAAATGCCACCAATTTGTACTCATTAGGTGGCTATTATTAAAAATGAAAAATACCAAGTATTAGCAAGGATGTGAAGAAATTGGAACATTTGTGCATTGCTGTAATGAGTGTAAAATGTTGTATCCACTGTAGAAAATATTTTGATGGTTACTCAAAAAGTTAAACATAGAATTACCATATATGATCCCGCAATTCTACTCTTAAGTATATATACAAAAGCATTGAAAGCAAGGACTCAAATAGATACTTGTATATCAATCTTCATAGCAGCATTATTCCCAACAGCAGAAAGTTAGAAACAACTCAAATGTTCATCAGCAGACGAATAGATAAACAAAATGTGGTATATACATGCAATGGAATACTACTCAGCCTTGAAAAAGAATGAAATTCTTATATATGCTACAACATAGACAAATCTTAAAAATACGCAAAGTGATAAGCCAGACAGAAAAGGACAAATATCATATGAGTCCACTTATATATGAAGTGCTTAGAGTAATTAAAATCATAAAGACAAAAATTAGATTGGTGGTTGCCAGGGGCTTGGGGCAGAATGAGTGGGATTATTGTTTAATGGGTATAGCATTGCTGTTTAGGATGATAAAAAAAAGTTCTGGAAATAAGTAACATTGACTATTGTACAACATTGTGAATGTACTTAATGCCACTGAATTGTATACTTGAAATGGTAAATTTTATCTTATGTATATCCTACCACAATAAAAAAAAAATGAAGACTAATGACTTGCGAAGGTAGACTGTGCATCAAAGTAGAACTTAGTAGATAAAACTTGCAATTATCATCAACTCATTTCGTAATAACACCAAGATTTACAAACCAAAATAAACATTTGATAAAAAACAATTTTAATGCTAGTAATTCCACAATCCATTTTAATTGTTCCTATCCCCAAATATTTATCAAGTGTTGATTTTGCAGCAAACATACTGGCACTGCGGATACAAAAGTGACTAAGCCACAGTACCTAACTGCTATAGCCTGAGTCTTTGTGCCCCTCTGGCCCCAGATTAATGTGTTAAAACCTAATAACCAATGTGATGTGTTAGGAGGTGGAGCCTTGGAGAAGTAATTAGGTCATGAGACAGAGTCCTCATGAATGGGATTAGTGCCCTTATAAAAGAGGCCCCAAAGAACTATCTTTCCCCTTCCACTTGGGAAGACATGGTGAGAAGTTAGCAGTTGGCAACTTGAGCTTGATCATGCTGGCACCCTGATCTTAGACTTCCCAGCCTCCATAACTGCGAGAAATACATTTCTGTTATAAGTCACTCAGTTTATGGTCTAGGTTAACCTGGAGGTAATAGTAGGGGACAAAGATGTACAAATTCATCATTCTGATACATTATAAACATGTTGATGGAAGCATTTATGCAGCATTATGTGCCAAAGTTAGTAAGTCAGCGTGGAAGTTAGTCTGAGAAGACTTCCTAGAAGGAGTGACACTCTTCCTGAATCTTGAAGGACAAATGAAAGTTTGCCAAGGGAAGAAGGGAGCTAGGGAAGAAAGATGTCCTAGGCAACAAGGAAGCATCACTGAGGACAACAGCAGTCATGGTCCAAAAGGTTCCAGACTCTGGCAGGGAAGGTAAGCAGGTGCCAGATCACAGAGGCACTTGAATAGCTTATTCAAGAACACGAACTTGATCCTAGACTGTGTGCATCTTTTGAAAAATGTGAGAAAGAAGGGTGCTGTCATCAAGATTCACATTTTAGAAAAACTACTCTGTCTTCAGAGGTGAAGGTAGATTGGACAGAGCAAATTGGAAGGCAAGGGAGAGTGATTAGATGATTTTGTAAAAGTCTAGTTCATTATTTCAATAAATATATATTGCATGTCTATTATAATTCAAGTACTATTTCACCTGGAAATACAGCAGTAAACAAAACAGAAAAAAACAATGTCCCTTCCCTCATGGAGCTAGTGGAGAGAGATAAAAAATAAACAAAGTAACTCTAGCGAGGCTATGAGATCTTTCTCTCACTTACACTTAACTATAAATACAAGAATATAAGAATTGTACCAGGTGAAAACATGACTTTGTAGAAAACATTGACGCCATTTTTCTCCTTCTCATAATAGGAAGATTATTTCAAAGGCAGTGTTACAACTACTTTTCTTAAATTACCATTGCCTAGCTCTATGTGAGTTCTATCTGTATTGAAAGGATTTGAGATAATAATCGGAAGGACTTTCTTAATGTAAGTTGTCTCCAGTGAAATGAATCCCTTCAAATATCTGGGGTTTTACCCTTTATACAAAATAAGCTCATTTCTTCTCTTTAGTTTGGGCACTCCAAGTCTTGTTCACTTGCAGGCTACAAAATGTTCTTTAACTATGGTGATTCATAGGTTCTCCCAGTTAGGATTTTGTGATGGAAGGTCCTATCTGAGCCTTTCATTTACCTATTTTCTCTGCCTGTGTAGACCGTCTAGCTGGTCTACACCATTTCAGGAAAACAAAAAAGATCCTTATCTGCAGGCCCACATTGTCTATGCCCTAAGTTTTTATAGCCTCTCTTTTACTATTCTGAGTAGGTGCACAATGAACCCCATGGTTCCCCTTAACTCAGGTGATACTACATCCACAACCTCCTTGTTATTATTATTATGACACATTTATGTGTAGGTCCCCACATGGGGACCTTGCTCTGGTGGATTTAATTCTCACTCATGAGTACTTTGCAAAATCATTTCCCTGTCTCCTTGGCATTGTGAGTCTTCACTTACTTCAGGATCTGTGTGTTAGCTAGTATGTGTACGTTTGAAGTCATCCGCAAGTACAGAGAACTATGAAGAAAGCATGGAGAGAGGCTTTGACAGGGACTGCACATGCTCCTTCTCAATCCTTTCATCTCTCTGGCTTTTAGCACTCCCTGGGCTCCACTTCTTGCTTGTCTTGGATGAAACTCACAGAAGAGAAGCAGCTGTCTGTGGGGGGAGGGAGGGCAATGCTGGAGCAGAGCGCAGGGCTGGCCTGTGGCGAGCTTGCTTCAGGGACCCCACGCCCACTCGGTGCACCTCTGTCTCTCCCTCCTGGGAGCCCGAAGCTTCCTGCTGCCACCGTGACCAGAAAGGCGTGCTCTTCCCAGGAGCTCTGCCTGCTTCGGGTCTTTCTCTTGGCCCTCTCCTAACACACCTTGCGGACATGTGTAACAGTTCTCAGAACCTTCCTCGTATTCTGCAAACTATTACTACTTCCAGCTAAGTTTTTCAATTTCTGCTAATGGACTATTGAATTACCATTCCTAGGTAAGCTTTGTGTTTTACGGTCATTACATCATGATGCAAAACAATGAAATTATAGCTGCATTTGATAAATTTTTACAGAAGAGAAAACTACCAAAAAGAGGTTATTCTTTTTGTCATGCCGGCCTTTTTGCTTCACACTGTCAAACAACTACAAGCCCCTTTCTCTGCTCAAAAGGCCAGCACAAGCCAGGACCCGGAAAAATGTGTACAGAGATCGCACTAACATTTGTTCAGTTCCATTTGTGTTTTCCTGCTCAGGTTCAAAAGGAAGACTTCTGGATTCACAAAGTTCATTGACTTAGATGGGAGGCCCAAGATAAATGGAAAAAAATAATTGCAGAAAAGTCAGGAAGATCGTGGATCAATGGCACAAAGTACAAGCACTAAGAGAATCACTACGCAGGGTCTAGATCCAAAGGTGAAAGACCATGCACTCCCAGCCACTTACTAAACCACTCTGACTCTCCATTTCCTCGCTCACAGAAAGAAAAAAATAACATCTGCCTCACAGGCCTCTTTAAATGAGCTAAGAAATGTAATGCATCTTGTACATTAAGGTATTTAACAAACGCAAATTTCATTTATTTTCCCTGTCTCCTACTCCCTCACCCAAAATAGTGGGTTTAACATTTTCTCAGTGATTATTCTTAAGGTAGTACGAATGGTAATTCTTAAGTATTCCTCAGTCTGGCCGATCAGTCAGCAAAGAGCTTGTATTTAACAGGACTATTTTCAAACTTAAACTCAGTATTCACCAGCTGACAGTTTTGGTTATCAGCATCAGGAGAAGTTTCATCCATCCAAGAACATTAGACAAATCTGGGATGTGTTCCCAAGGTGGAAGACATTCAAGCAAAAGAGAGCTATCCGTTGAGCATTCCTTAAGTGTTTACTGTCTGCAGAGCATCAGGCTGAATAAACCATGTCATCTCTGTGGGTGTCTTTATGGTTCTGGGATTCTTTGGTCATCACCATCATATAGGACTTATTCAATTAGCTATCCAAGGTGCACTGGGTTTTGGAAAACCACAGTTACATTCCTCAGCTCTGCTCTCTGTGTGAGGTCACTACATGTTAGTCTGAGTCCTTGAGAAGAAGGAATCAAGACAGGGTTAGACATGCAAGCATTTTATTAAAGCAAACACTTGTCAGGGACAATAGGAAGGGAGCTGGGAGAAGCTGTGAGAGCTGTCAGACCATCGTGTAGGCCTGACCCTTGGGAAGGACAGGAGGGAAGAAGGCAGGTTGGGAGGGAGAGTCTTAGATGGCAGCTCAGGACTAAGAATGTTCAGCACAGCTGCTAGGAAGACATATAGCCAAAGCTGCCCACCTGGAGAGTCCTCCCCCGCAGGGGATGAGCCCTCCTCAGTACCCCTACTGGGCTCAGTCATTGGCTGGGAGCAGCCTGTGGAAAGTGTGGCTTCGGCACCAACTCCAGGCTGGATGTCAGAGCCTAGTGGCTGAGACTTTTGGTCAACTACACTCCTGCAGTGAAAAATGGGAAAGGCACATTCTCATGGCTACCTTACACACTATAAACAATAGGAATGTTGCTAAATACGTAAGTATACACTAGTAGCAAACTAAAAAGTCAATTGACACACTAAGGTGGCAAGTCAGTATTTTGCAACCTCAAGTTCTCTCATTTATAAATGAGAATAATAGGCAGAATGGGAATCGCAAGTGTCTGCCCTCACCCTCAACTGCTCAGCATGCTGCCCTAATGCACACAACCACAGGTGAGCACTTATCACAGCGGGGCGCTGGGCCAAACGCTGCATTTACGATGTGCTGCTTCATCTTCACAGAACTCTTATTGAGGAAATTGTATCTCTAGTTTACAGGTGAAGAAACTGAGGCTTAACCAGGTTATGTAACTTGTCCAAGTTTACACAACTAGTAATTGGCAAAGCTGAGATTCAAAAACAGACTGATTCCAGAGCACATGCACAAAACCACTCCACCCTACTCTCCTTTCCTTTGTGAAAGTTGGAAAAACCAAAAAACAATACAACCATCTAAGTGCCCATTAAAAACTCAGTGAGGTCAACCTGATCTTAGCTCAGACACAGTCAGCATCAGTTGCTATATTGATTCACTAACTCAGCATTCATGTGTCCATTTTCTCCACTGTGAGTGAGAAATTATGAGTACTTATCCTAATTTTTTCTAAAATATACAAAATACACCCATAATCTTTTCTCCAAGCACTCACAATGCTGGAAATTTTTCTAAAGCATTAGGAACCTGATGTACCTGTGCAGCTGTTAATCAAAACCATGTCTCCAAATTACACAACAGAAAAAGGTTGTCTGATATTTTAGAAGCTTCACCTGTGTCCTCTATGGCTAAACCCCAGTTTTCTCAAGCTTCTATATCTTGGATTCCATTTTCTGTCAGTCAATCTATGCATAACACTTACTGAAATTCCACTGGGAGTAGGAGACAGGGTACAAAGAAAATAGAGGTTTTAGTTCCAGTCCCCAAGAATATTATAATCAATTTTGGGAAATAGAAGATAGATTCATGATGGAAATATAAGATCACTTTAAACAACGTGAAAATGTATTCAAATGCATGTGGGTCAATGTGACGGCAAGAGAAAGAAAAGTCATGTACCTTTTACCATGGAATGGCACAGTTGACTGGAGGAGGGGCGTGACGGGGGGATTTGGCCTGCACCAGGAGTTCTAGCCTTGCTTTTGCTCTGACAGTGTGAACTTGAGCTTGCCACTGAATATTTCTGGAATTCTATTTCTTCTCTATAAAACAAAGCAGTTGGTCAAGACCAGTCATTTCTAAACTCTGCAAAGCCAGGAACTCCTTTTTATCTCCTCCCAAATGAACCCCAATATAAGTTTGAATCAAAGACTCCTTCTATGTCCCCTCAGAAGTCCCTTAGGCTGTGCATGGAATCCCGGCGTCCCCAAGGACACAATTTGAAAACATCTGGTCTAGACACTTTCTAAGATACCTTCTTGCATTAAAGTGTGATGATTCTGTGAATCTCAGAGCACGGACCATTTAATGTGGGAAAAAAGATTTTAGTTCTTTTGAAATTTGAATGCTACTCAATTTATAAATCAATAATACTATAGTAGTAGAAACATTATACCTTTCTACTGCAGAAGATGTGAGATCAATAACCCATTAGACAAGCAATCTGGGTCATTCTTAACCCAGATTTATAATATTCATAAACATTTATTGAGCATCTTCTATATGCCAAGCACTATATATACTTGGTGCTGGGATTTAAATCCCTCAAGGGGTACTCAATCTAATAGGTTTCAGACCAGAAAACGTTCTTTATTTTGAGAAGCCCCAAAGGTGGCAAGGTAATAATGATACAGAGTGTTCTCAATTAGAGCTTTTAAGCTATGAGTTATTCATTTTATCTAAATGGAACTACTCTGGACAGATTTAGCACGCACAGCACAGCCCTAGGAAGCTCTGTGCAATAAGGCCCCAGCATAGAGGGGCTGGTGGAGTCCTGACTCCAAGCCTGGCACACAATGAGGTCATGTGCACTTGATCAATTAGGAACAGAAGGCAGATGGAAAATGAGCTCTGAGTGAACTACCTTCACTGGTTATTTTATTAATATTCTGAAACAGGACTCAAAAAGGGATGCACCCTGTCCCTGCCACCCTAATCACTCCAAATCCACTCCTTCTTCCCGTACATTATTATGCTGAAAGTATTAAAAAATGGGCCACAAAATGTCCATATCCTGGAGCACCACTAGTTCAGACGTGTTCTATAGGGGTTCTTGCCTGTAGAACCTGAACATCTCTCATTTTTTAATGATTAAATTAAATCTTTCTCTGTCTCAGGACTAAGGCAATATGATTATTAATCCACTAAGAAGCTTACAAGATACAACATCAAATTCTAACACTTTTATAACAGTGAGAGAAAATTAATATTTTCATTTTAGAAGTGTTGTAATGAAAATGATTTTGAGAGAAGGATAGAAACCAAGGCATAATACAAAAGGAAGCTCCTTTTATATTTACAAGTACGTATTTTTATATATTTATAATGTATTTATATTTATTATATAGTATTTATTTAAATATCTTTATACATTAAAGTTTATATTTATAGACATACATAATAAATATAAATAAATATGTAAATGTACACATATAAATATTGTACATTTATGATAATATATTTGTGTTATATGTCATATGTAATTATATGCAATATGCAAACATAAGTGTATATATTATTTATATTTTTATATATTTGCAATATAAAAGGAGCTCCTTAAATTCTTTCCTTTGGATGGTACAGAGGTCACTTTGGAAATGAACACACGTTAAGTTATTCACATAATATAGCCAAGTTAACTCCCCCAGGCAACGAGGACTCTACATTGTGTGCACCCCCACTATAATAAAACTGCATCAAGTACCAGCCTCTTGCTAAGAGGCCGAGAAGGAGCTGAATTCTGGTTAGTGGAGACTTTATTACATACTTATTACTTGCTTGCACAGCATATAGGTCAGTACATTTTTATCACTGAACATTAACAAAAATTTACTTCTTCTGACAAATCATTTCTTCTTACAGAAAATTTCAAACACCTGCGAAACTAGAAATGAAAAGATAATAAATTCCCAGGTACCATTACCTAACTTCACCAATTATGAATTCAAAGCCACTTTTATTTCATTTATATGCCTACTCACTTTCTTCCCACCCTATGCATAGATTATTTTGAAGAAAATCTATGACATCATATTATTTCATTCTTAAATATTTTGGTACAAATCTCTAGAAGATAACAACTTAAAAAAAAATAACCCCGAGACCACTATCACACCTAAAAAAAGAGTTAACAATAATTCCTCACATCAGCTGGGTGCGGTGGCTTATACCCGTAATCCTAGCGCTCTAGGGGATCAAGGTGGGAGGATTGCTTGAGCTCAAGGGGTTTGAGACCAGCCTGAGCAAGACCCGAGACCCCATCTCTACTAAAAATAGAAAAATTATCCAGGGTCGTGGCATGGGCCTCTAATTCCAGCTACTCAGGAGGCTGAGACAGAAGGATCACCTGAGCCCAGGAGTTGAAGGTTGTAGTGAGCTATGATGACACCACTGCACTCTACCCAGGGTGATGGAACGAGATTTTATCTCAAAAAGCAAGAACAAAATCCTCACATTAAATATCCAGGCAGTTTTCAACTTTTCCTCATTGTCTCATAATTTTTACAAGAGTTTTGTTCCAATTAGCTTTGAATAAAGTCAGCACTTTGCAATTGGCTAATTTGTCTCTGAAGTCACCTTTCATCTATAATAGAAGCATCCAATAAGGATATCATGTGAGCCACACATGGAATACTAAATTGCTTAATAGTTACACTTAAGGTAATTAAAAATGGTCAAATTAATTTTAAATAATATATTTAATTTAAGCCAATATATGCAAAATAGTATTTCCACATGTAACCTATATAAAAATGATTTTTTATGTACTGTCTTGAAACTCGGTATGTACTTTGCACTTGCATCTCATGTGCTGTAAGTGCAAAGTACATACCGAGTTTCAAGACAGTACATAAAAAATCATTTTTATATAGGTTACATGTATTAGCCATGTTGCCAGGGCTCAATATGTACATGTACTTAGAGGCTGTCTACTGGGCAGTGTGGATCACAGACTTCCTTGCCAAAGTATAGGTTCATGGTAATCAAAAAAGCAAACAAAAAAACCCAAAGACACATAGAAAGGATTTTTTGTAACTCTTCCTTAACAAAGGATAAAATAAGATCTCCAGCAGTGTCAATATGAATGTTTCAGCCTGTGTCCCCCAAAAGCTTGAGACAGACACTTGTGTGCCCATAGTTTATTTGGGAATGTGATCCTTTAGAGCAGGAATGCAGGACAGGAGAGTAAAACACAAAAGTAGGAAAAACCTACACAAACTTGTGTTGTAGATTTGGCTTCTGCTACAGGCAACAGGTGGTTCATTTTGCTGGGACTTTCTGATCACATGGGAACAAACAGGAAAGCATGTATGCAACAGCTCCCATCCCCCAATGCTAAAGGAAGGACCCCTAGACGACATGGCCCTCATGCTTCTAGATGTGAATGTATGAGTGAGCTTTCAACAGTTTTGCAGAACAGATAAGCCCAACAGAGGAAGCAAGGGGTATCTGACTGGGGCAAAACCAAGTGTTTGGGGAGTTCTGACCTGTTACAGCTGGGCTATTCTGATCAAAGCCTGCAGAGGGTTGGGCATGGTGGCTCACACCTGTAATTCCAAGGCTTTGGGAGGCCAAGGTGGGAGGATCATTGCTTAAGGCCAGGAGTTGGAGACTAGCCTGGGCAACATAGTGAGACCCCCATC
>CAUYRT010023614.1:0-18634 GCA_963574885.1 Lepilemur ruficaudatus
CCACAACACACCTGTCCCCGCATCCCACCGCACACCTGTCCCCACATCCCACAGCACACCTGTCCCCGCATCCCACCGCACACCTATGCCCGCATTCCACAACACAGCACACCTGTCCCCGCATCCCACCGCACACCTGTCCCCACATCCCACAACACACCTGTCCCCGCATCCCACTGCACACCTGTCCCCTCATCCCACAGCACACCTGTCCCCGCATCCCACCGCACACCTGTCCCCGCATCCCACAGCACACCTGTCCCCCCCTCAAACAGCACACCTGTCCCCGGGTCCCACAGCACACCTGTCCACTCAGCCCAGACCACACCAGTCCCCGCCACCCGGCCGCTGGCCGGCGGGCACAGGTGTGCGGGCGGATGCGGGGACAGGTGTGCGGTGGGATGTGGGGACAGGTGTGCGGTGGGATGCGGGGACAGGTGTGTTGTGGGATGCGGGGACAGGTGTGCGGTGGGAAGCGGGGACAGGTGTGCGGTGGGAAGCGGGGACAGGTGTGTTGTGGGATGTGGGGACAGGTGTGCTGTGGGACACGGGGACAGGTGTGCTGTATGACTCGGGGACAGGTGTGTTGTGGGATGTGGGGACAGGTGTGCGGTGGGATGCGGGGACAGGTGTACTGTGTTGTGGAGTGCGGGCATAGGTGTGCTGTGGGATGCGGGGACAGGTGTGTTGTGGGATGCGGGGACAGGTGTGTTGTGGGATGCGGGGACAGGTGTGCGGTGGGAAGCGGGGACAGGTGTGTTGTGGGATGCGGGGACAGGCGGAGTGCTAAGGAGAACCGCGCTACTTTCTGAGGCCCGAGTGGTGGCAGCAGCTGAAATCACAGTGTCAGGGGACAGTCGACACCACGGCCATTGGCACCAGATGATGCAGTGTGACATCGTGACCAGAAGGCTGTAGAACTGTCCTCCGTGTACATGAGGCTGCCCTTGGGCTCAGTGGAAACTGCCAGGGACTGTGAAACTGGGCTCACCTCTGCTGGTGACGATTGCAGGACAGGAGGGGACTCAGTCCATCCAGATGAGAGCGCGTTTTGTTGTCCTGGAGTGGGGAGCGTTGAGGTACCTGAGCTGCATGAAAACCTGGAGATCTCAAACCGACGGTACTGGGGACGAACCAGGCGTGCTGGAGACCAGACACAGGTGTGACTTATTTGACCATATTCTGAGTGAAATGGAGTTAGGTGGGGGGCTAAACCTGAGACCGCGGGGAAGCTGAGTCCTGGCGCAATCGTGAGACTCACTGTGCGGGCAAGAGAAATCAACTCTGAAGATCAAGGGTTTGAGATTAAGAAGCCTTGCTTGTCAGGAGCTGGCTACCGGCACCAACACTGACAGAGATCAAGAGGCCATTGATACAGCCCAGGCAGAAGGTTCTAGAAAGACACAGTCTGTGGATGTGTGCTACGTTTCATGGGTGTTCAAAGAGCACCAAACATACCATGTCGCAGATTCTCACTCAAGTTCAAGTTTCTGTGAAAGGTGCAACCCCTCCCTGGAGGTCTGGATGTTACGTGTCTCATCTGCCAGCAGACCGGCGCGTTGCCGGCCACGAGGGCGCACACTGTGCATCACTGGTGCCCCGTCCCAGTCAGCAAAAGAGGAAGCAAAGTTTTGTTTCTGCTGGGGACAGGGTCGTACATGGAAGCCCTGTGCGCGTTACACGCTGTGCCCGGCTGGCCTGGGCCACGCATGAAGGTGCCATGGACATGAGCATCCTGGTCACCGTGCAGCCCTGGAAGTGACAGTTAAGTGAAAACTTGGTCCAACGTGCCGGCACTGCCCACCTTCCTCTGTGAAAGGCTGATAGCTCTCCCCCAAATTCTTATTTATAAATCATGTGTGATGATAAAAATAAAGAGTTCTGATTCAGCTGGGGAGACTATTTGGGGACCAGAGACTGCGAGTATTACATTAGAGCGATTCACTCTTGAATTATTATTTTCTGTAAGCTTGAGTGTTCTAAAAAGAGTTTATTTTAATGTAAAGTGCTTGATTCTGCAATCTTCAGTAAGGCAATAACTTTTCATTAACTTCATTTTTCATTTTTATCTTTCTTTGAGTGTTGCAGAACATAGCATATGATTTTGAATGTCATGTAATAACAACTCTAAAATTATCTGCCCGTATTTCCATGTTAAGTTAAGCAGATCCACAAATGTAGGTCTGAATCATTTTGCCTTGGGTGATAATAAGAGCTGTTAGTTTTACATTTTCTTGTTGAATTCATGTGGCTAATGACTACTGATTTTTTTTAAAAAAGCTGTGTACGTGCATGCGTGTGTTGGGGGGATGGGAGGGGAGAGAGAGGAAATGAATTTCCACTGGCACCAAAAAAGAAAAAAATAGTATTTCACATTTTGTTTTGTCTGAATTACTTAGATTTTGCAGAAGTGATCAAAAGTGACTCTCAGTGTAACATGAAGACTCACTTTCATTTTTAAACCAATGTGAATCTATAATAAAAGTTTTATGTATCTTAAAATGTATATGTTGTTACACGTTGTGGTTTTCCATTGCAACAATATCTGCACGTGGTTTGGCAGGTTAAATAGGAAATGGAACTCATAATGAAAACCAAATTACCTGTCCCCTCCCCACAATTAGTCTCTTCCCAAGGAACCACTTTGAATCTCACACTGATATTTTAATAAATGTCATATGCAATGATTTGCCGACAGGATCGGCCGGTTCACACCGTCCCCTCCCCCCTCCCGCACGCCCTTGGTGACCTTGTGTAGGTATATCTCCTTCATCTCCCATCTCAGCGGTCACAGACATTTCATGGGCTACTTTGTGGGGCGAGGGTGTGAGGACCCCTGTGAACCCCACTCTGCCTCTCGCCTCCTATCCTGTGTTACTTTGACCTTTAAGCTGTCAAAGTTGACAACGATTATTTTCCTTTTCCTCTCAATTGCATTCACGTTTTTTAAGCTTTGTCGATAACGTGGATTCTAAAAGTTGAAAATCGGTAGAAAATTTTCATGCTGTTGTGAATATGAAGATGTCATTCTCTGAGGAACCTCGTAGCAGACAGTGACGGTTTATATCCCAGCTCTCTGGCTTTCCTGGAGTTGCTTCTTGCAAAGCTGAAGTGTCCAGTGGCTCAGGCTGCGAACTGCACAACTCTAGGGGACACTGTTTACACAATGGCTGTGGGAATTGAAGCCCCTAGTGATGTGGTACGGCAGCTTCTCCAGTGGCCTTTCTTCTTTTTTCGTTTGCTTTTTGCTCTCATTATAGCCTCTTCCTCCCTTTTATTTTCTTTCCCACGTTGATTTCACCTGTTCTTCTGAGTCCTCCTCCCACCACACCCACCCCACCCCCCGTTTGCCGCTCTGGTGCAGCGGAGCCTGCTGGAGTCCCCGGCCGTGATGCACCTGCCGGGTGAGGTTGGATCCGCCCTTCCCGGGACCCCAAGTTGTCCTCTTCCTCGGTTCCCCGGCTCATTCCGTGGAGTAGGGACGTGTGCAGAGGCCGTCGTCCTCCGGAGAGCTGCGCTGCGCTGGCGGTTGGCTGCTGTGCGGTTCTAGGCCGGACGCCGGCCCCTCCGGACTCCCGGAGACCATCACCGGGGCATCTGGGTTTTGACGAGAAGCCGATGACGGTCTGATTTATTCCTTTGTGGGTAACAGTTCCTTTTGTTCTTGGAGAGCTTTCAGAATCTAGCCTTAAGCTGAAATTTCAAAATATTAAATCACTTATTTCTTTTACATGCAGTGGGTGGACACTCAGCTGTCCCTTTCAAAGCAAGGACAGTCACCCACCTATGACCAGGTGTTCCGGCTGTCCTCTGATGTCTCCTTCCTTCCATCTTATTCTTCCCTCCGATAGCTGGCGGCCCTCTCCTCACCTGGTCATCAGGAAGGCTGAGCGGGTGGAAGACTGACCAAGAGTCTGCGCATGTGTGGGGGGGCCTTCTCACGGGCAAGTGTCCCCGTAGTGCTCTGGAACTTCCTAACGACAGAGCGGAGGGCTTGGTCCCAGGGCCCGGCTCAGTCGTTCAGATCATTTCCAGAGAGAGTTTGTTCAACTGTCTTAGAGAATTTCCCCTAGGAGTAAAGGCCCAGCTGTCGAGGGGGTGAGATGCCCCCACAGAAATGCCCGGAAACTGAGAACCTGTCAGGCGAACTTCATGGGGTGCTGGGGGCTGTGGACTTGGGGATCAGAGATCCTCTTGGATTACGCTCCAGCAGGCCCGGTGTGACAGCCTCAGCCCTCAGAAGTGGCAGAGGCTCAGGACAGACCCCAGTTCCAGGACTTCACCTGCAGGTGTCCCAGAGGAAGGGGCCGTGTGCCAGGAGCACAGGAAACAGCAGTGAGGGGCGGAGACCTCCGTCCCGCCCGGCACAGGGCGCGATCTGCCGGGGCCCTGAGTGAGCCGGGAGTGGACTCTCCCCGAGCCTCCCGGAGCCCAGCCGGGCAGACACCTGGAGGTGGCCTCTGGGGGCCTGGGCACAGAAGCCAGCCAGGCCACCCGCTGCGATTGTTAAGGCAGAGACAACGAAACGCTGGTGTGAGAACCGGAGTCCAGAAAGCAGTTGCACCTGCAGATGCTGCAGCCCCTGCGCTCCAAGTCCAGCCCTTCCCTGGGCCGGGGGCTCCCACCGTGTCCCCACACCCACGACGGCACCTCCCACGGCCCTGCCGGGACACCAGCTCCCTCCCCGCACACCTGCGTCCCCGGAACAGCTCGGAAACCTTTTCCAGCCCTTAGCTCTCCTGTCCCCTCTGTGCTTGTAAAGGCTCTTTTATTTGTTTTCTGCCTTTGAACAGAGGTTTCAGAAGGGAGAGGAAATAAACGACTGTGCTTGCTCTGTCATCTGAATGTCCAATGACACAGTTTAAATTTTGCCAGTGAGGCCCAGGCAGCGGGATTGAAAACTCCTGTTGTCCCCGGATAGGAAATGTGAAATCGATCCGTTAGAGGCAGCGAATTTCAACCACTGGTAGAGTTGACTTTGGTTCCAGATCTGCTGCCCTGTGTGACTGTGGGCAAGTCACTTGGCCTCTCTGAGCCTTTGTTTTGTCATCCGCACAATGGAGGTGCACACATGCAACCCACAGCGTTATGTAGCAAATTGTATGTGTGGACATTAGCTAAGAGGTCATCAGAGGGTCTGACAAAAACCCCAGCCGTGTGGCGTCCACGTCACAATGTCTGTGGTGGCTGAGAGGCGACTCCCCCGTCTCTCCTACCCAAAACAAGCAATTTTGCAAGAAAAGCGTGCATTTCCACGGCCTCCCTCTTCACCCCCAACGAAAGGGGGTGCGGAGCAAGGGAAGAAGCCCCAGGTGAACTCGTCTCAGAGCCGCCACGGCGCCCGGGTGCAGGCGTGTGCTGGCGCTCGCGCTCTCTCGTGCGTCTCTCCTGTGGAAGCGCCGTGCGTCCAAGCCCTTTTCTGCAAAACAGTGAGAAGTTTGGTGCAGGTTGGAGCAAAGAACTGGTGAGGCAAACACGATGTTCTCGTTTCCCCAGCACCTTTTGAACATGATTCCGGAATCCGGGGACTTTGGTCCTGGGCATCCTTCTGCCTCTGCAGGACCTAGTCCGGGGAAGTCGCCTTCCCCGCCCTCCCTGCGGTGTGGACCAGCCGGCAACGCGGAGCCGGGGTCTGGGGCCGCGTCCAGCTCTCCCCTGTGGTTTTACGAATCACAAGTTAAGAAGGATGCTTACAGTTTTCAATGGTTAAAATTAATCCAAAGAAGAAAAGTAGTTCCTGGCATTTGGGAATTCTGTGGGGCTGGAAGGCGAGTGCCCATCGGTGAGGTCCTTCCTGCTGGCACAAGGCCAGGGCGTGAGTTTGCTGCCGCTGCCCACGTGCTCCCTGACCTCCCGCTGGGTGGCGGGCGAGTTCCCGCTGCCTGTCGTCCCATACGGGTGTCCCCACGGCTGCTCAGAGTCCCACAGAGGATCGGGCGACTGTGGGCACCTTTGGCTCAGACCCTTCGTGCTTAGCAGAGGGAGCGATAACACCTGGTCTCTGGCCTCCAGGAACCCGGCATCCCTCCCTGCACCTCCACCTGTCGCAGGAGGAAATGCCTGAGCCCTGACTGCGCGAGCAGCCTCTGGTCCCCGGCTGTGCGTAGCCTCAGACAGGCCGCAGTGAAGGAACAGCCGTGCTGTGCACAGTGGCCTGTGGGGACGCTGGAGTCAGGCATGGGGACAGGCCCTGCCCAGAGTTGAGGATGCGAACACGTGTGGGCATCTGTACCCGAGATCAGTTTCAGTCTCACGTGGACATGCCCAGGAGTGGTGGGGAGAGGAGCCTGCGAATGTTGTGTGTGTGTGCGTGTGCGTGTGTCCTGTGACATACACGTGTCCCACAATACAGATTCATCTTCTGATACACACGTCTCCTCCAACATGCACACGTCCTATAATATAAATACGTCTTCTAGTAGGTGTGCCTCCTCTTCTATGCGTGTGTATCATCTCTCTCTACATGCGTGTATGCGTATGTCCTCTAATACATGTGTCCTCTGATATGTATACAATCTTCTTTTTTATATATGTATACATTTCCTTACTATAGATATGTCTTCTGATATATGTGTATCCTTTTATATATGTGTGTATGCATGTCTCTGTGTGTGCATATATATATGTGTGTACATATATGTGTGTGTATGTGTGTGTGTATAGATATATAGATATAGCACCTCTATTTCAGCTGCGGGTTTTTCTCTGTATAGATTTTGAGGTTTTGCTTCAGTGTGGAGAAACGCAGCAGGCGTGATAAACCCCTTCCACAAACAGAGAGAAATAAATACTCCCACAAAGCAGATCATGAAGTATATTTTTCCCAGGGAGCTCCATTATTTTAAAACAGTCCCTTTTCTTTCATTTTTATTTTAAGGGCCCAGGCCGGCCGCGCTCCGGCTCGCTGATGGCTGTCCCCGGCCATCACTCATGTGCAGGGCGAGGGGACCGATTTCTGGGCATCGAATCATCGTCAAGTCAACCAGCCTTGACACCCCTCAGGAAGGGAGATAGATGGGCCGCGCCGCGGAGAGCTCTCTCAGGCAGCCCTTGCTGCCGGCGGCTCTGTCCTTCTCGTTCCCCTTCTCTCTGTTGTAAGCGCGAGGGGTGCGGGCGCCCGTGTTCTGCCGGCCACCGCTGGGTGCCTGGCGTCCCCGAGGGGGCGGAGGGCGGTGGGGCCTCTGTCGGTATTGAATCTGCTGAAGCACAAACACTGCCGCCGCCGCCTTCCTGCCTGGAGCACAGGGCGTCCTCTGTTTGTGTCATCGAGGAATGGGGAGCAAATGAGCAGCGTTTGGTTTGTGTTCGTGACGCTTGTCGGGTCACGTCTCTGCGGGAAGGTCCCAGAACAGCAGCAGGTGTCGGAAGGGGGGTGACGTGCTGCCCTCCGCGACACTCCTGTGAAATGGGCGCATTGTTTCCTAAAAAGAGCCCGGAGGAAACAACCGCGCACCTCCCCGAGGGGATAACGTCGTATCCTGCGTCACCTGCTGTCTCAGCCTCTAGGGCTTCTGGGACAGGTCACCGCAGACCGGTGGCTTTGCACGGCAGCGATTGGTCCTCTCACAGTCTGGAGGCGGGACGTCCGCAGTCAGGCCGAGCTCCCCCGAGGGCTGCGGGGCGAGCCTTCCGTGTCCCCTGCAGCTTCCGTGGCTGCCGCGGTCCTGGGCACTCCAGGGCGTGGGGACGAGTCCCTCCGTCCTCACAGGCTTCACCCATCGTGAGCCTGGGTCCCACTCCCTTCTAAGGACACCCGTCACTCTAGGCAGGGCCACCCTGGTCCCGCATGGCTGTCTGTTAACTCGATCACCTTGCAGACAGCCCGTTTCCCCCGCGCCCGAGTCCCTGCCCAGCTGCGGGAGCTCACGTATTGATCTGGATGTCTGTGCTTTCAGCCACGCTAAGCTTTGTAATTAAACTCGTGATCCTGGGCATCAAAACTCGGGAAGTGGCGAGTGTGGCTGTCGCGTAAACACTGAGTCCCCCACGCACCTGGGGACTCGGCCTCCTCAGGACTCCGCAGGAAATGGCGGCGGCTGAGGAAATCTTGGCATCTGCTCTCCTTAGTCCACTTAGATCGGTACAAGTTCTGTTCTTAGGCGTAGAGACGTTTTTCTCTTCTCTGGCTTCACTTCTAGCTTTTCTCCCTCTTGGGCTGATCCAGCCTAATGCCTTTTGGGTGCGTCAGCTCAGAGTCCAGCGTCACCCTGCTCTGGAGAACCCTGCGCTCTGGGCCGCTTTGAGTCTAGATAATTGTGTTTGTCTTCCACTCTGGAATCAATAAAATTAACCTGAACCCAAAGCTGGCGCACCCCTGTTTCATTTCCACCCGTGCTCTGCGAAGGCCCCGGCAGCAGAGGGGCCGTGGATCTGAGCCAGTGCCCAGAGCCGCGCCGGGGCTGCCCCGGTCTGGGGCTTACCTGGCTCCGCCCAATCCTGCAGCAGGTCTTGTCCTACGTCCACACCTGGCTCAAGCCCACCCTTTTCCACGCCACGCCCTGACTCGGGCCGGCCCTGCCCGCGGGCGCCTCTGCTTCACGTGGATTGGACAGAGCCGCTGGCGAAACTCTCCCCTGGGGGCATCTCAGCCGCCGCCTCTGTGCCGGGAATGACAGCGAGCATCTTTTGGGTCTGGTTGTCCCCGGCCTGGGTTCCTGCCGCCCCCACTTACAGGCCCCTGTGGCTGCGCCCGGAAAGTTACTACTGACTCGAGTGGATCAGCCACCGTGTCCAGGCCTCATGAGGGACGCTGATCCTCAGCTCACGCTCCGTGGTTCCCAGGAAGCGTCACTTCCCTTGCAGAAACTCGGTTGGAAAGGAGGAGCCGCGCCTGTGCGCTCGGCTTTGTGATTCGATGACGGGCATAAAGTGTGGAAGCTGCACAGCGTCTGTGCCAACTGGAATCTGTCCCACCAAGTGATTTCAAGTGCTGTGACACACCTTTGCACCACCTGCTGTCCTGGCAACGCTTGCATGTAAACGGGTAGAGGAGGCTGTGCCCAGTGGCTCAGGTCTGTAATCCTAACACTTACGGAGGCCAGGGGTGGGAGGCCAGGCTGAGCAAGATCAAGACCCCATCTCTACCAAAAATACAAAAAGTAGCCAGACATGGTGGTGCACACCTGTAGTCCCAGCTATTTGGGAGGCTGAAGCAGGAGGATCACTTGAGCCCAGGAGTTCCAGGCTGCAGTGAGCTGTGATGACACCACTGCACTCCAGCCTGGTGACAGAGCAAGACTCTGTCTCAAAAAAACAACATAAATAAAAACACACAGAGAGGTAGACAGCAGTGGCAGGCAGCCTTGGAAGAATGACCCTCCCACGTTGAAGAGGCCGGTGGGGTCTGGGTGGTCCTGGGTGGGGAACAGGGAGACCCAGAGGGTGGGAATTCCCTCCTCTTGCCGTCTGTATTGTGGGCAACCTGTGTGACTCGGGGCGAGTCCTTTAACTCACTGGCAAGCCTCAGTTTCCCCGTCACAGTGAGGACCAACAGTGTCTTCCCCACGGGGGTGCGCACAGTGAGGAATGAGTGGGGCAGACACTGTGCATGCTCAGCAGGTCAGAGTCATTCCTCAACATACCTGTTGTTCCTGCTGCCCTCAGCATGATTCAGCTGAGCACGGGGTGACGTTCTCATCCCCAGACACACCCGGAGGCCTGCAGCACACGGGCGCCTGCCCTGGGATGCGGCTGGACAAGCGTGAGCCGGCCTGCGCTGCTCCAGACCCAACACTCTTGCTCACGAGCCGCCTGGCGCTCTGCGTGCGTCCGGAGTCCCCGAAGCACGAGCTGCGTCCACCTGGGGCTCCGCGCCGGCCCTGCGGCCTCCTTTGCTTTCTTACAAATAAAGAGCTTCTGGCCCAGCAGCCCGGCCACGACATCTCGCTACTAAATTCGCATGACAGTCGTGAAACGCTCCCATAATCAGTGACACGGGGTGATTTTCCGCCCCTGACAAGCCGCTGTATTGAGTATGATAACAGTTACTCTGTCTTCATCCGCGCCGGAGTATAATATCAATCCATTTGATGACCCAGCCAGCCAGGCCCAGCACTTCCGTATCAATCTTCATAGAGCGCTGCCTGTTGTCTAACAAAAAGCCTGAAATGAGATCATTCAATCACTTCTGCCGGCCGGGGCTGCTCTCCTGGAGGAGTTTTAACTCCCTGTCACTTTCCCACCTTCGCAGGGTGAAAACGGGGAAGCTAATTGCAGTAGAAACACCTAAATGCATCAGAATTGAGCTAACTGTACCCTCCACGTGCAGGAATAAGGAAGGAGCAGTTGCCGCATGTCCATGAGTCAAAAATAAAAATTCATCGTGGTGCTGGGAGGGGCCGCGGGGCCCTTTCCCTGCTGAGGTTCTCGAAATACGTGCGCCGGGGACCTGCCTTGCTGCTTCCGGAACGCGCTGTTCCTGCCCTGCCGAGCTTTCCAGGAAGGTCTAAACAGGGAAGCGCTTCATGTCAGATCAGCAACTGCCCCGAATATCTTCTTGAGGGTTCCCTAAATTTAGAGCAAAATGAAAATGTTTCATAAATTGAAAGACAGAACAAGATAAACACATAAATCTGACCCATGCGCTGGCGACATCGGGGGAAGACTGCGCACGCGCGTCTCCCGAATTACCCACGTTCACAAATCCTAACGGGGAAGGGAAAGAAGAATCTAGCAGCCATGCCTCACCCCCTCTCTTTTACGCCATTCTGAGAAGTTTCAGTCCTACGAGGATGAGTTTCTCTGGGTAACCAAAGAGAGTGAAGAATAAAGATATGTCCAGTGAGTCTGGGAGTGTTTTGCCCACAAGACGGCGGCGTCGGGCTCAGAAAGGTGGGGAGACGCATCAGGGCATGTGCTCAAGTCTCTCCGGAAAGCGTGTGAGTTATGTCTGGAGTATGTTTCAAAACCGGAGTCTTTTCAGCTTTTAGAATTAGTTGAAAGTGCTCAATTTCTTATTAATGAGCTAGCAGACAGTTTGTACAAAATAAAACAACGCGGCGTCGTGATTAACGTGCGACTCGTCTGTCGAACTGACCTTTCCCGCCCGTGAGCAAGGTCACGGCGTGTGCCCGCCGTCCGCACCTGTGAGCTGTCAGTGCCCGTGTACCACGGCTGTCCCCGGGCAGGGCACGTTATCACCATCCTTCCCCCGACACACTCGGGGACTCGCCCGGGGTGACGAGAGAGAGGAGGAGCCTGTCACTTTCGGGCGCTGCGGTGCTCTGTCCCTGCGGGCCCGGTGCCAGGGAACACGTTAATTATTTCCCGTAATACCAAACCTTTATGTTTTAAATACAGTCTCTCGGAAACCGGGAAGCAGATGTGCAGCCGTATAACACAAATGAGGAGGCTGATCGGGTATTACTTAGGTGCGCCGGTGGGAGTTCCAGGGGTGCCGGCTGTGCACCACGGGGACTTTCCGCACATCTGTGGCTCCGGCTCTGACCCCCGGTTGGCTGCTCACGCGTTTGCTTCTCCCCCACTTTAGGCAGCGCAAGAGAAAGCGACGTCCCGCTATTTCCCAGTGACCTGACGTGGCTGCGGCTTGCACACGTGCACAGGGCTTTGGTGCAACACCACGAAGACACAAATGATATTAACACACAGCAAATACAGGGACCATTGCCTCTTTCTGAGAAAAAGTCCCTTTTTGATGACAATGAAATGACTGTGTGTATCAGTCTGTTTCATTTTTTTAAGGCGAGAGACATGAATTGCAGATACGTTAATGCAGGATCCGTAAAGCAGGGCGACTGGTTTTATAAAGGGTCTGTGAACAGAATTAATCTCTCTCCTAATCCAGCGGTTCCTGCAGCTCCGCGTGCAGCAGGGACCCTCTGCGCCCGGAGATCTGACCGCCAGCTTTGCAATGTCACCAATTTTTTTCAATCATCCAAATGCCACCAATTCAATTAAGCTCATAAACTCACTGCCCGTGGTTCTGGTGGATAAGTGGCCCATTTAGGAGTGGCTGGTGCTGTCCCTGTGAGATATGGTCCAATCAGCAGCCAAAGTTTTCCTTGTCAGTTTTGATATATCCGATAATAGCTGTAGGTTGTTTTGCGATGTCCAATGTTCTGTGAAGATGGGCTTTTCATATTCTTTATTGTTTTTTACTGACAAAACGTTGCCTGGACTTTTGCAGTTTTGTGAAATGAAGCAACAGTAAAAACAATATATAATTTAACACCCATTCACCTGCCGGACTCCCCTCCCCGTGGCTGGTGTGGTCAGGAGAAAACCAGTTCCTGTTCTCTGAGCCCTCGTCACCGGGGGCAGCCCTGGCGACCGCGCCCAGCTCACGCGGCCCCGCGTGCATCCGTGGGCGCCGCAGCCACCTGTAGTCGTGTTTCACCGCCTGTCCAAGTCCGAGCCCATGGGAACAGGATGAAAACGAGTCTTTCCACAGTGTGTGAAGGTCGCTGTGGCCCTCACTCCCCTGGCGGAGCCCTGCTAATGTTTATGCTGCAGGTGCCTCGTGTCTTGCCAGGCTGAGCCAGCCCCACGGCCCGAACCCACGGACAGGACCCACGGCCCTGTGTACACGCAGCCACACGCGTGCTCAGGAGGAGAAGTGTGGGTGCCGACGCACACACACCTGTGCGCACGCACATCCGGGATCCGCATTCTCAGCACACGCGCCACCCTGCGCCGTGGTCTCTCGGCAGGTAGCTCGGCTCCATGACGGTGGCAGCCACTGACGACCCCGTCACTCCAGTCCTCAGTGGCTGCGATCACGCAGGAGGGTGTGTTTGCTTGTGAAAGTCCACACACACAGCACGACCAACGAGCTCCGCCGTCCCTCGCCGCCGCCAGCGGTGTGCGCTAGCGTGAACGCCCTGCTGTGGTCCGTTTTCCATCTCAGTGGACGTCTTCACCCCATCAGATTTCCAGAACATTCTCACCCTGAGCCGTGAGGGACAGTCTGTGATGGGAAGTGCACTTCTGAAGCGGGCATGTGCAGACGCGCTGCACAGACGGCGGATCAGGAACACGCGATTGCTCACCCAGGAGGAGAACGTTCCCGGAGATGCCCGTCTCCTGTGTTTGTGTGGCGGGACAGCAGGACAACGAGCGGCCTAGGAAACCCCCTCCGTCCACGCGGGCTGGCGGGCAGCAGGACGGAGCCTCCATCACTGGGCTCAGCCCACACGGATTCGTTCCCGTGGAGCAGGGGGAGAAACCGAGGCTCAGAGACAGAAAGGGCAAGTGATGCATCCTCAGAAGACGAGGACGAGTCGAGGACAGAAGACACGTCTGAAGGGTGATGGCTAAAGACTGTCCAGATTTGATGGACCACGTTACCCAGACTCAGAAAATTTGGAAACCTGTGTGGCCCTGTCTTAATTAAATAAATGCATTTTTAATTTAAAATTTTCTCGTGAAGAGTGACGAAAGACCAGAATGCTTCCCTGGTGGGTACAGAAGTAACGGCCTCAACCCAGGAAAAGGCGTCTACAAAACCCTACGCCTGACACCAACTCAGGGGTTTAGGGCTGGCTGCCCCCGCCTCAGATCTCTGCGTCCATCGCTTCCACTTAGCGCTGCACTGGCGGTCCCAGCCAGCGCAACAGGCACAAATGCAATACGGGAAATAAAAGGGAACGGAATGAAGAGAAAATTTAAACTTCTCTTTGCAGAAGACACGAGCATATGTGCAGAAACTCCTAAGAAACGTTAAAGAAGAAGCTACTAGACGTGGCAAGCCAGTTGAACAAGTTAGCGGCACACGAACTTTACATACACAAGTCAGTCACACAAACTTGCAACAAGTGATTGGAATTTGGAGTAAAGATACCATTGACCGTCACGTCAGACCCATAAATTTCTCACAGGTAATTTGACGAGCTGTGTGCAGGACGTGTGCGCTGAAAACCGCAAAGCGAAGCGAGACCCGGTGGATGGAGAGAGAACAGCGGGGCAGATCTGTCCCTGTGACCTGCGGAGGCCGTGAGTCCCCCTGATCCCAGCACACGTTTATGCTGAAATGCAAAGAATATCCAAAGCAGTTTTGAAGAAAAAGCTTGATACTAACTAGTTCCAAGGCCCACTGTGAAGCTACAATAATGAAGACGGTGGCGTAGGTCTAAGAATAAACATACTTATCCACAGAACAGGCGGACACTCCAAGTAGACCCACGTGTGTGTGGTCAGTTGGTTTTTCTGCGGAGTTGCTATGGGTTGTAATACGACAGGAAAGTGTTCACCCTTCACCAGGTGTTGCTGTGCACCCACGCGATCAGAAAGGATTAACCTTGCACGTCATCTCACTGAATGCTCACAGATCGGCTCAAAATGGATCGTAGACCCGGTCGTAAGAGCTCAGGCTGTGAAGCATCCAGAGGAAAGTGCTGGGGACAGTGTTTGGGTCTTTGTGCAAGCGGAAGTTTCCACGTGGGATATGAGAAAGCACAGACCCTAGAAGAAAGTCATGATAAATTGGACTCAAAATTAAAAACCGTTGTTCTTTGCAAGGTACTGTCAAGAACCTAAAATGCAAGCTGCACTTTCAGAGAAATATTTTTAAAACATGTGTCTGACAATCCGACGTCTCCAGAACACACAGCGAGCCCTTCAATCCAAAATGTTTTTATCAGAGAGTCACGCGTGGCGGAAGAACAGAGGACAGGAAGATTTGGTCTGCTGGGGCTGTTGGGGCGACCTCGGGGGTCAAGTCAGGATTGAGCTAAGGGGCAAAGGGCCATCCAAGGGCAGGGGGTGCACACGTGTCCCAGGGACTGGAGGAGAACAGAGACACCTGGGCAGCGTGGCGGCCGGAGACCACGGCCAGGACAGGGGTCTTTGTGGGTGCGATGGTGTCTCAGTGGAAGTGAGCGCGTGGGAGCTGGTGGCGCGAGCCTGCTTATGCTCTGGAAAGTGGTCTGTGCCCAGCTAAGGACGGATCCGAGGGGTCCGGTTGGGAGGTGGTTTGGCAGCCCAAGGAGACCGGCTCAGACCAGCACGGAGCTGCAGACGGAGAAGATAAGAAGGACTCAAGATGATCTGGAGACGGTGGACGGGACGAGGCGACGTGTTTGGGGCCACGGTGGATAGTGTCGAGTGGCCGCGTTTGGGAGCAGAGAGGGGGTCCCTGTTTGAGACACAGCAACGCCCCAGACAGAGTCGGGGCGGCCAAGCCTGGGCTCAGAGCAGCCTGGGAGAGAAGGTGCGACTCACCTTCTGTGGGCAGGACAAACGGGCAGCTTCCCCGAGGGCTCGCAGGGAGCAGGGCGGGAAAGGGCGCGGGCTGGGGTCCGAGGATGACCAGGCTCTGGCGTCCGATACTGATTTAAGTTTCAGATTATCTATTTTTCAATATGGGAGGTAAAATGCGATCTTATTTTTTAGCTGTCATTTCCTGCACTGTTTGTAAGAATAAATGTTTTTTCAGTTATGTTACTTGTTACTTATTTTTTAATTCATCTAGTTATCTGTGTACGTCTTTGGAATTACTCATTTTAAGGGTTTCTAATTTATAAATTCTCAATAATATTTTTTATAAATATATTTTTAGTTTCTGTTTGTTTTCTTGACCAGTAAGTATTTCAGATTTTTAGTAGATAATTATCATAAATCATAAAAAGTAGAGAATATTGTAGGTCTGTTTGAAAAAGTGATAATAATAGCTATACGTGTGTTTTTTTATGAAGGTTTAGAACTTTTGGTCAAATGGATAGTTTATTGTATTTAGTAATAAATTATAACTACGCTAGAAATGTGCTTTCTGTGATTTATTTAAATCATTCTGAAGAAACTCTGCCAGCTTGTGAAGGCTTCCAAGGGCTATATTAAACCAATTAAAGAAGACTTGTGGGAAAATCGGTCACGAAATGGGTAGGGCGGGCCACGTCTGCCTCGGCGCTAGTGAAAATATTCCAGAAGTGTCCAGCGACAGGCAACAGTTGGGCCATGACACATCAAAAAGCTGGACGCAGCTGTTGAAGTAAATATGAAGCATATGTACTTGTCCTGTCATCTTTAACTATGCAAAATTATGCACTGTATCCACGAGGGCCAAGGAGAAACACATGAGAACAGAAAGACGGGAGATTTTCTAGGGTATGGGAGCGCAGGCGTATTTTTTCTAATTCCGTTTCTTTCTCTAATACTACGACTGGTGTTCTAAATTTTTTCCCTCAAAATGTCGAAATTAGAAAAAATAATCTTTAAAAGGAGTTAAAATTGAAACCAAAATCGTTAGGGAAGAGATTGTCTAAATGAGCGGAAGACGTCTGTGAACTGACCGGCGGGGCAGAGGCACCGGGGGCCAAGTCTGTCAGAGGGAGACGGGCGACCGGCTGGGACCCGGTCCTGCCCGGTCCTGCTGCCAACCTGCTGCGGACCTGGAGCAACCTGAGTGTCTTCCCAGAGTTATTTGATCACTGTTGGATCGACACCGTGCCGTTGATACCGCACGCGGTGACTTAAAGGAGAATCCCTGCCTTCAAGGTGCTCACGGCTTAAAGGCGAGGAACCGGGGTGCTCACGATGAGAGTGTCCATCTGTAGCCCCCATAACAGTGTGGGTTTCTAATTAGACCTTTACATGTGCAGTCGATGCAGCCAGGAGGAGAAATGCGTTTAAGTTAATGCTACAATCAGATCATTGGCATTTGCATTTACAGACTTTTTTGTGCTTAAATTTGTAATCTTTGCTTTAACAAGATTTTACGTTTAATTTCTTCTCCATTTTTTGAAATAATGGAAGGAAACAGACTAAGCTTACCAGTGTCTGCATTTCAATGCCCTGAGTGGCTGTGATGTCCCACCTTGCTGAGCCGAGTGGACAGAGGAGGCTGGACACCCACCCTGCGGCTCGCACCGCCTGCAGCCGGGCAGCTTCCCGCCAGGCACCGCCAGAGCCGCACACGGGTCTGCTCCGCTGCCTGGAATGTACAGCTGGAAAAACACACAGATACGCGTCTCTAAAACTCTCTGATTTGACAGAAAGGGACACTCTTGAAAAGGTGGGTGAAGATATCAAGATAGCGTTTTTTCCCTCCATCAAATTTCTTTTTTTAAATCATGGAGAATTTGTGTAATTTCTGTCCAACTAATGGTGACAGAGTTGGGTCAGACCAACCTATCGGAGCCTGTCACACACGCTGTGTTATTAGAATTCCAGCAACAGTGTCAGAGCAACTCTGGCCGGTGGGTTCGATGAGACACAGTCGGTGGTCAGGCTGCCGCTGTCTTTGCAGGAGGGCCGGCTTTTAGCCGAGCCACGAGACATCACCGGCACCCTGAGCAAGGGCTGAGGACATGCAAGACCCAGCAGCTCAGGGGAGCCCACAGGCCCTGCTCCTCCCCCCTGCTCCTCCCGGCAGCCGTCCACCGCCAACCATGCAACTCCTCCACCTGTGCTCCCGCGGCCTCCCCAGCTCCTCTCCACGAGGCCCCACATTGCACCTGGCCTTGCAGAGCCTGGAGGTGGGGAGGAGAGCCCCGCTCCCTTAGAGAGCCCCTGGTGAATTTGGGGACCCAGAGCATTGCCACCCACAGCGCTGGCTGCCCTGTGCCGCCCCGGCTGCCAGCACCTGTGGACACCACGCTGTGGGTTCCCCGGGACCCCGGGCAAGGCAGGAGGGTGGAGGGCAAAGACATCTGTGCCGTCTGAGGGATTCGCTGTGCTTGGCGCCAAGCGTGTGGTCCAAGCAGAGACGCAGCAAACTGTGCCTAATGTTCCAGGAGCCACCGAGGGCCTGCCTGGGACCCAGGCTTGGAGTGACCGCCCAGCCCTGCCACAGCCACACCGCGGGGACCAACCTCTGCCCCGGCTGTCCCTGCTGCGGGTTCCCTTCCTCTGCTGTTTCATCTGTAACAAGTTTTTCTAGTAATGCCTACAGTTGTTTCCACTTTGAGCGTTTCCTGGAGACCTCAGACACGCCCCCATGAACGGGTGGGAGGAGGACTGGCCTCGTACAGGCCGTCCCGCTGTGCATGAAGTGCGTGACCTTGGAGAGGTTTAAGTTCTGCGAGCTTCACGTTCCTTCCCTGGGCGAGGGAATAGTAACGGTTCCCTTCCTCGGGTGAGACTCTACGCAGATGCAACATTACAAGAGATTCCGAATTGGAACCTTCTGCGGTTACACACTATTTGTGTGGTCAGACTGACGGGAGCGGTTATTTGTGGCAGCCGATGCTTAACTTGTCGCCCTGCTGTGAGCTTTGGGCAAATGTTGAATCATTTTGTTTTAAAAAACCCAGCAGGGCAGGACTGGGATTCAAACCCTGGTCCTCTGCACCCCGGTCTACACTGCCCCCAGCCTCAGAGCCTTGTCCACGGTAACCTGCAGCTGAGACCTGGCCTGCTGAGCAGAGGCTGTCTTAGGACAGAAGGGACCTTCTGCAAAGGACTTTGTTGCCAAGGCAGTAAAAGCTGCAGTGAGGGGCCGAGCGCGGTGGCTCACGTCTGTAATCCTAGCACTCTGGGAGGCCGAGGCGGGTGGATCGCTCAAGGTCAAGAGTTCGAAACCAGCCAGAGCAAGAGCGAGACCCTGTCTCTACTAAAAATAGAAAGAAATTAATTGGCCAACTAAAAATATATATAGAAAAAATTAGCCGGGCATGGTGGCGCATGCCTGTAGTCCCAGCTACTCAGGAGGCTGAGGCAGGAGGATCGCTTGAGCCCAGGA
>CAUYRT010023619.1:0-48792 GCA_963574885.1 Lepilemur ruficaudatus
AAACATTAAATAAATTGAATCAGTTAACAATCTCTCTACAAAGATAGCAAAAAACATTAATCATAGATGGTTTTATAAGCAAATTCTATCATTTATGTGGAAGAACTTTGTCTCATCTTGGACAAATTACTTGTATAATAACAAGTAAATATTACAATAAAATATTATTAAACAATAAACAATAAAATATTATTAAACAATAAAATAAAACAATATTAAACAATAAAATATTATTAACTATAGTCATCACGAGATTTTTTTGAAGTATAACATGCATTCAGGAAGAAGAAAATTTTAATTGTAGAGTTTGGTACATTTTCACCAAGTGAAGCCACTCTGTAACCCCCACAAAAATTAAGATATAGAATATATCAACACCACAGAAGACTTACCCAGGTGAAAAATTATTAATTATTAATCAGTTAATTTATTAATCTGTTTTGCTTATGAAAAATAATATTGGATATATTTTCATCTTTTATCTATTTGCATATCTTTATTTGTTCCTGTTCAAGTTTTTCTTATTTTTAAAATTGTGGTAAGAACACTTAAGTTGATATATACTCTCTTACATTTTTAAGTGCATAATAACAGTATCATTATACATGTTGTACGTATCTCCAATCTTATTTATCTTACATTACTGAAACTTCATATCCATTGAACAGCTTTCCATTGCCTCCTCCCCCGAGCCCTCTGGCAACCATCTCTGCTTCTATGAGTTTGACTATTTTAGATACCTCATACAAGTGGAATCATATAGTATTTGTCCTTCTGTGGGTGACTTATTTCACTTAGCATAACATCTTCCAGATTCATTAATGTTGCATTTGAAAGGATTTCTTAGTTTTTTAAAGCTGAGTAATATTCCATTGTATGTATATACACATTTTCTTTATCCACCCATCAATGATCATTTCAATTGTTTCTATATCTTGACTATTGTGAATAATGGTGTAATAAACATGGAAGTCCAGACATCTCTTCAAGATCCTGATTTCAATTCTTTTGTGTATACACCCAGAAGCAGGATTTCTGGATCTTATGGTAGTACCATTTTTAATTTGTTTAGGAACCTTCATACTACTTTCTGTAGGGATTGCACCATTTTGCATCCCTATCAACAGTATACAAGCATTTCAATATTTCCACCTCACATTATATGTAAATGTTTTATATATATTTAAATATACATATTACACACAATATCTTCACTTACTTTATGATGTTTCTTGAACAGACAGTGTTAATTTTAATGAAGTCTAATACATCAACCTTTCCTTTTATAGTTAGTCATTTTTTTTAATATCAATAGTGCTTTTTAGGTCTTTTTAAAAAAATCTTTCCATACGCCAAGATCATGAGATGTTCTTTTGTGGAATCTTAATCTTGAAGTTTTATTATTGTCTGACCTTCCACATTTAAGTCTATTATTCATGTGAAACCTGATTTTTGTGTTTGGTGGAAGGAAAGGTCTGAGATTTATTTTTTCTATATGACTCTCCAATTGATTCAGCATGATTCATTGAAAAATCCTTGTCGTCCACTGTGTTGCATTGATCGGTGTCATAAATCAGGTGATCACAAACAGGTGGGTCTGTTTCTGGACTTTCTAGCCTATTCCATTGGTCTATTTGTCTACCCTGTGTAATACCACAGATACAAAAGATTTAATTTATATGCACACTCAGATATACATGCACACATATATGCATATACACACGTTCATTTCACTATGACTTGAACATTATAAAACAGTTTTTCTGCATCTATTGAGATTATGTTTTTTTTCTATTTTCTTATTCTGTTATTGGGATGAATTACATTGGTCTCCAACTGTTATATTAACCTGTAATCCTTGAAATAAACCCAAATTGCTATGGTGTCTTGTCATATATATGCACATATACATATATATTTAGTTATTTATATATATTATATTTTTTATATATATAATTTCAATATTTTAACATATATTAGAAATTTTAAGTTTTCTAATATTTAATTTAGATTTTTAAAAATATCTATGTTCATTCATGAAATTAGACTATAAATTTCCTTTCTCATAATGTTCTTCTAAGATCTGGAATCAAGGTTATGCTGACTCCATAAATTAAGAAGTATTTCCTTCTTTTCAATTCTGTGAAAAAGTTTATGTAACACTGGAATCATTTCTCTCCTGAATGTTGGGAAAAATTCATTGGCAAAGGCATCTTGGCCTGTGTGGGTGTGTGTATGCTTGTTTATTTCTTTTCATTTTGTTTGATCTGTGGGGGGAGTTTTAATTACATATTCAGTTTCCTTAATAGATGCAGGACACTTCAGATTTTTTTCTTCTTGTGTCAGTTTTGGTAGGTTTTCCCTATGAATTTGTTGCTTTCAACTAAATTTTCAAATTTATAGACACAAGACTTGTTCATATATCCTCATCTCCTTACTTCAATGTCTGTGAGGACTGTAATAATGCTTTCTTTGCACTGCTGATGTTAATTTTTACTTTTTGTTCTTGGTCAGTCTTTCTTTTGTAAATTTTGTTCCTCTGTTCAAATAACTGAGTTTGACTTTGTTCATTTTCCCTAGGTAGCAATTATTTTCTATTTTATTCAATTTTGCTCTTACCTTTGCTATTTCCTTTATCTACCATGTTTGAGTTTAATTTGCTCTTCTTTTTCTAGCTTTTAGAATGGATACTTAGATAACTGATTTTCAGCCTTTCTTCTTTTGTAATACATGCTTTTAAGGTTATGATTTTTTTACTCTGAACACTACTGTAGTTAGAAAGGCAAGATTTGATGTGTTATTTTCCTTATCATTTGGTTCTAAATATTTTATAATTTTCTTTGGAATTTTTCTTGGGCCAATGGATTATTCAGAAATTTATTAAGAGAAAATGGCCTCATAACAGTGGAATAAAGAGGTACAAACACATTATAAAAAATATCCATTAGGAGTCTCCGACATATACCTAATGGGAGTGCCACAAAAGGCACATTGAGGAAATGGTATAAACTTTCCCAAAATAGTAGAAATAAAGTAGTCTTCACATAAAAAAAAAAAAGAGAGAGAGAAAATAGCGAGTGCAGAGCAACATGTATAATAGTATATAATCTGGGTTTAAATAATTTCTATAGTTATATAAATATACATGTGTTTAAATGAGAAAGGAGGAAGGTGTGGAAAGATTCAAACCATCTTTTTATTATTAACAATAATAACAAAATTATTTATATGAGGGTAATGAGAAAGCAGTAAGATGATTGGGCTTAAGGGATATCATCAAGTTTTTTTAAGTGTGTTGTTTTAATGTTTTAAAATAAAAGCCACTGCATGTGAAATTCCTAGAGGCCAAATGCAATATTTATTATATAAGTGGATCCTCTGGAGGAAAAATGCACAGAATAAAATGTAAATGGTGTATCTTGGAGTTGTTTAATCATTGTCTCCAGTTATAATAAATAGATAATACCTTTGTCAAATAAAATATATAATTTAAAATTTCAAATGAGAATATAAAAGCCTATAAAGTGAAATTGCCTGCCTGCCCATTCAGAAATGTGTGAGGATGCCTGTTCTGATTCCAACATACATATCGACCTTACTTCTTTGCCCTTATAATTTGAGGTCCTGAACAGGCACTAAAGTGAATCTCTTCTTTAGCAAACATAGCCATAGCCTCCCAGCTGAGGAAACTATATTGTGACACGCTACACAGGTCGGAGTCTGGTCACAGGAGGCAATGCCTCCGTCTTGGCCATACCAGGACTTCTGACCTTTCAGCCTGGTACGTGGGATCTAAAGGACTAGTCTGGGGTTTACTGTAAAGAGCTGGGGCCCATTTATTCAAGGTAGCCTAACCACTCACATCTTCTCTAAGCATTTTTTCAACAATTAGAAACAAACACAAAAAGTAAAGTGGGTAGCAGTTTTGTTATTCAAAGCACAGGATTCCACCAAAAAGTCTTCTTACAAACCAAGGCTTTGCCTGAGATCATAATGAGGTATGGTAGGCAGAATCTTAAGATGCCTCTCAAGATTTCCACCCCTTTTTGTTTAGGCCTTATAAAATCTGCTTCCCTTGAATGTGGTAGAAACTGTACATACGAAGAAACAGCATTTCCATGGTTATATAACATTGTGTGGCATAAGGGAGAGTATCCTGAGTGGGCCTGACCTAACCTAGAGATCACTTAAAAAGGAGAGAATTTCTCCAGCTGGTCTTAGAGGGAAAAGTCGGGGAGATATGTTCCTGCTGGCCTGGCAGAAAACAAACAGCTATGATGTGAACTGCTACTGGAGAAAGGCAGCCTCTGATAGCTGAAGGTGGTTCCTGGCCAACAGTGATCAAGAAAACGGGGCCTTAGTTTTATAATCATGAGTGACTGAGTTCTGCCAACAATCAGTGAGCTTGGAAGAGGACCTAGAACCCCAGGTGAGAATCAAAGAGTCGGGGACATCTTGACTTAGCCTTATGCGATTCTGAGCGAAGGATCAAGGTAACTTGTCTGGACTCTCAAGTCATGCAAAATGTGAGATTAATAAATTTATGTTGTTTCACACTATTAAAGATTTTTTTTTTTTTAACAGAATCTTGGTTTATCATCAGGGCTAGAATGTTGTGGCATCATCATAGCTCACAGCAACCTCAAACTCCTGGCTCAAGTGATCCTCCTGCCTCAGCCTCCCTCGTAGTTGGGACTACGGCACATGCACCACCACATCCGGCTAATTTTTTCTATTGTTTGGTAGAGACAGATCACACACTAGTAAGTTTGTTTTGTGATAATTTGCTACACAGCAATAGAAAATTAATACATGGGATTTGCTTCTCTTTTCCCCATAAATTGAATTTAACTTCGAAAAGGGGCAAGGAGATGAGAGGCAGGCATTCCTCACCCATGTCTTTGCAGTTACAAAAGTAGAGTAGTTAGACTCCAGGTCCAGTGTGAGTAGTCATCTTTAACCAAATTTACTAGTAAGACCTTTTACTCCAGTTATCATAAAAAAGATTCAGCAAGGTTGGTGGAGAAGATGACCATGGACCAGTTATTTATTTCTTGTATTTTAGTCTCGATCAACTCAAGTTCAGTGATTCTAAGGCTGAGAGTCTGCAAACTAATATTTGCAGACTCCCTGGTTTCCTCCTGTTTTGACAAATAGGGAGAGGCACAAGAGGGAGATTGGAAGTTGGGTACAAGGAAGAAGGAACCTTCTTCATATTTTCCTATTGCTGTCAGTGTTGCTCCCGCAGCAGTTGGTGGCACCAGCTTCCAGTTTTTGTCTGTACTCCCTGCACCAGTCCTCTGCCACTGCCTCAGAGATACCATCAAGAATGAAACATTACTCTCTCCTCAGAAAGCAAAATGCCAGCTCAGTGGCACTTTCTTCCCAAATTCTAGGACCTGGTAACCCAACATCTTCCTTTCTGTTTTTTTCAGACCTAATTGTGGTAAATTTTGCAGTTATCACTGAATTATTACAGTGCTCATGTTGTATACTCTTTCCGTCAGCTAATTAATCTTCTCTATTAAGTCCCTTCTGTTTAAAATACCTACTTCCATTCCTGTTTGCCTAACTGAATCTTTGCCAATAGTAGACCAATATTATTTCCTCCTGGTGATTAAAGTCTAAAGTACTTTCCACCTGAGAAGTGGAGTAGCAAGTATCCAGTCCTATATACTCCTTATGTTCACACCAATATCCAAATCTGTTATTATACTGTGTGTTCATTAGCCACATCCTTCCCAAACACCCCGCTGATACTCCGATCTGTCTGTGCCACATTGGTTCCAGACAGAACTCACATGCGAAAATAACATAAATTTTTAACTTATCCATGGTTTCACGAAAATTGCTCTAAAAAAATTGAAGAAAAATAAAATAAAAAAATTGAAAGATAATCACAAGCCAAACCAGATGTTTGACCATTTATAAATGGGTTGTTTGATTTTTTCTTGTTAATTCTTTTGAGTTCTAGGTAGATTCTTATTATGAGACCTTTGTCGGAGGTGTAGAAAGCAAATCGTTTCTCCCATTCTGTAGGTTGTCTATTTGCTCTAGTGATAGTTTCTTTGGCTGTGCAGAAGCTTTTTAATTTGATCAGAGGGAATGAAGAACTTTTTGATTTCTTCCAAAGCGTGTCCCATCCAGCATAAGCTTCTGCAGATGGGGCAGACACCTCAGTGAGAACATGGTGATCGTCACTGGGATGGAAGTACTTGGCTTCTCTACTTTTCCTCAACTCTTCTTCCTTTGTCTTCACTCTCATGGGACCTTTTAAAAGGATGGACATTTTTTATAGTTTCGTCTTGTCGACTCTTCAGAGAATTGCCAAGTGGACCCAAAATTTCCCCACAAAGTTGAACTCAGAGAACTGTTTTACAGGATTTAACACATTCGGTCCCAGCTTCATGTTTCATTAATCACCGTATCTGTGTACTTTTCTCCATTCTTGCCTTCTCCTTTTTGAAAAGTTTCTATTTCTTGGCCACAGAGCATACATAAAGGATGGATCCAGGGCATCCTTCTTCTTCTTCTTTTTTTTTTTTTGAGACAGAGTCTCACTGTGCTGCCCGGGCTAGAGTGAGTGCTGTGTTGTCAGCCTAGCTCACAGCAACCTCAGATTCCTGGGCTCAAGCAATCCTACTGCCTCAGCCTTCCAAGTAGCTGGGACTACAGGCATGCGCCACCATGCCCGGCTAATTTTTTCTATGTACTTTTAGCTGCCCAATTAATTTCTTTCTATTTTTAGTAGAGACGGGGGTCTCGCTCTTGCTCAGGCTGCTTTCGAACTCCTGGCCTTGAGCGATCCGCCCGCCTCAGCCTCCCAGAGTGCTAGGATTACAGGCGTGAGCCACCGTGCCCGGCCCAGGGCATCCTTCTTGCCATCAACGCCAGGCGGCACAGCTCTAGCAGGTGACTTTCCTCTATGACCACCGGCCGCCAACAGGGGACATCTACTGCAGGCATGCAGGCAGGGACCGCCAGGCAAGCCCGGACCCCGCCTGGGCCCCAGCAGCGCAGACCCTATGGCGCGACACAGCCAGCCATGCGGGGAAGTGGGACAGTCGGCAGCCTTGACACCCGGGCGGCAACTGGCTGCTCAGCCCGGATCCCCGGTGGCATCGACGACTAGCGCTGGCAGCCCCCAGCTCCAAGGAGGAGCGGGCAACCAGGAACCACGCCACATCCTCCACAGGGGCCTCTGAATTAGTGAGCCCACACAGGCCGCGGGAAGCTCAGGGAGCACGGCGGGGTTGCGGGACGGGCTCTCTGATCCCTCAGCCCGCTTTCGTCTTGTTGCCTGCAGAAGGCCCGCAGCGGTGCGGGGAAAGGGCAGGCGGGTGCCCCAAGGCCAGGAGCCCAAGTGAGAGCCCTCGAGTCGGGGCGTCAGGGACAAGGCTCGGGACGCGCAGCTCTGCCCTGGCCGCCCACTCCCGGCTCCCCTGCTTACCCTCAGCCCCGAGCCGCAGCTCCGCGACGGCGGCTATGCCGCGGGCTGGGATCCGCGGGGGCCGAGGGCTACTGGGTTATACAGACAGGCGCTACCATGCACGCCGCGCCCTGCCTGCGCCCCAGCAGCGGGGACCCTGCGACCACACGCAGAAGCAGCGGTGGCCAAGCTGGGAAGTGGGATAGTCGGCAGCTTCGGCACAGGGGCGCAAACCGGCTGCTCCGCCCGGATCCCCGGTGGCACTGAGCGCCCAGCGCCGGCGGCCCCCGGCGCCGAGGAGGAGCGGGCCAAGGAGAGGCGGGTGCAGAGGGCGCAGACAGGTGGCCCCCAGGCCGCGCGAGGGCTCCGGACACGAAGGCAGCCCGGCGGCGCCTGACAGCGCGCGGGTGCCCGAGCCCAACCCCACCTGCAGGGCGCGTGCCGAGAGTGACGGCGACGCGAAGCGCTCCCGACCGTTGTGGGCGCGCTCAGGGACGCCGCGGTGCGAGGAGCGTGCACGTGTCCCTAACGGCTCTGCTAGCTCAGTTCCGTCTGGGACACTTGGAAACCGCGGAGTTTCTGTGGTGGAGGTTGCGGACAAAGCGAATTGATTTGACGGCGCCGGGCTCTGGGAACGGCGAAAGCCGTCGCGGGTGGCGGAAAAGCGGTCGGGGGTGGGGGAAAAGCGGTCGCGGGTGGGGGAAAAGCGGTCGGGGGCGGGGTGCGGAGGTAGCTGAGGGGTCTGGTGGGCCACAGCACAGCCCCGCCGTGAAGAAGCTCTTTGGCCTGGGGCGTCAGCCGCGCGAGGACCCCCAAGACCCCCTCAACAGCCTGTACAAGATGCTGGCGGACGCCGGCAGGGAGAATGAGAAGAGACACCCCATCTTCTCGGAGACCTCCTACCGAATCCGAGACCGCGATCTCCGCAAGATCCACAAATGGGCCCACCGGGGTGAAGCGGAGAAAGTCCATGTCTTCTTGCTGAAGAAAAGTGACGTGAATGAGCTGGATAAGAAGAACAGGTGCCGGGGACTTAGAGGCCGGGCTGGGCGCGGGCTGTGGGGGCGCGGGAGACGCGCCCCTTCCTGGGCTCAGCCAGGGGAGCCCAAGAGCCCTCCTGTCACCGAGGGTGCCCGGCCTCCTCCCCTCCGCACGCTCCTCAGCTTCTGGGGCGGGGAAACGTTGGGCAGGAGCCCTCAAGTCACCTGTGAGCAGCAAGAGAAAACGCTAGCTGGTTTTCCATCCACTTACAGTTCCTCTTATAGAGCACATTATTGACATTTTTTAAAGTGATTTACCTTTAAAAAACAAAATTAACAAATTAACACTTAACAAAATTAAGTGTATACAGCGTTTATTTTTTTATTTCAATAAATTTAGGGGTTAGAAGTGTTTTCTGTTACATGGATGAATTATGTAACGTTGAGGTCAGGGCTTTCAGTGTACCTGTCACCAGAATATTGCACCTCCTACCTGATAGGTAGATTTTTATCTATCATCACCCCCCCCCCCCGCTTCTTAGTTTTCAAAGTCCATTACACCACTTTATGACCATATACACTTCTTGTTTAGCTCCCAATTCTAGGTGAGAACAATTGGTATTCATTTTTCCATTCCTGAGATACTTCACCTAAGATAACTGTATCCAGTTCCATCCACGTTGCTGCAAAAGACATTGTTTCTTCCCTTTTTATGGCTGAGTAGTACTCTATGGTGTATATATACCACATTTTCTTTATCTTCTCCTCAGTTGATGGGCACATAACTTGATTTCATATATTTGCCATTGTGAATTGTGCTGTGATAAACATCCGGTTGCAGGTATCTGTTTTGTAAAATGATTTCTTTTGTTTGAGTAGATACCCAGTAGTGGTATTGCTGAATCAAATGGTAGTTCCACGTTTAGTTCTTTGAGGAAGCATTTCATTTTTATTGTACACGTTTTAAGACAATGTTATACACATTATAGGAAGGTATGCAATGAGGGAAATAATTCCCATAATATATCATTTTCTTGGCTAAAAATTCTTTGGATAAAAATCCAATATCCATTTTATATCAATGTATTTCTTTGACTATATGTTTTATACTGAGAGGCCTTAGAAAGAAACCTAAAAGTGGAAAGATAGTGCCATTTTCTTGAATAGGAAGATTAATGTTTCCCTTTTGTATTTTTAATTTCAAAATATTAAGGGGGTGCAAATGTTTTTGTTACATGGGTAGCTTTGTAATGCTGTAGTCAGGGCTGTGTGTCCATCACCTGAATATTGTTCACTGTATCTGTTAAGTAGGTTTTTATTTCTCCCCTTTTACCCCAACCCCTTCTTGATTTCAAACGATTTTTACTTCTTTCTGTGCCCATGAGTGCCCATCATGTAGTTCCAAATTATTAGAGAGTACATGGATGTTTGTTTTTCCATTCTTGAGATACTTCACTTAGGATAATGGTCTGCAGTTACATGCAAATTACTGCAAAAGACATCAATTCTTTCCTTCATATGGCTGAGTAGTACTTCTTGGTGCATATATATGCATCATGTTTTGATAATCCATCCACTCACGAATTGATGGGCAATTAGGTGGATTCTACATCTTTGCAATTGTAAATTATGCGGCGATAAACATTTGAGAGCAGTTGTCTTTTTGATAAAGTGACTTATTTGACTTATTTTCCTTTGGGCAGATGCCCAGTAGTGCGATTGCTGGATTGAATGGTAAGTCTACTTTTGGTTCTTTGATCAATCCCCGTACTGTTTTTCATAGAGGTTGTATTAATTTGAAGTCTCACCAACAGTATATAAGCATTCGTTTCTCTCTGCATTCATGCCGGCATCTGTTGTTTTTGGACTTTTTAATAATGGCCATTCTGACAGGGGTAAGGTGATAGCTCATTGTGGTTTTAATTTGCACTTCTCTGATGATTACTGATGACATTGAGCATGTTATCATATGTTTTTCGGCCATTTGTCTACCTTCTTTTGAAAAGCTTCTGTTCATGACTTTTGCCCACTTTTTAATAACATTGTTTGTTTTTTTCTTGCTGATTTGTTTGAGTTCTTTGTAGATTCTGGATATTAGTCCTTTATCAGATGTATAGATTGTGAATATTTTCTTCCATTCTGTAAGTTGTCTATTTGGTCTGTTGATTATTTCCTTTGCTGTATAGAAGCTTTTTAATACAATCAAATCCTATTCATTTATTTTTATTATTGTTGTGATTGTCACTGGAGTCTTAGTCACAAATTTTTTGCCTAGGCTGACATCTAGAAGATTTTTTCCCACATTTCCTTCTAGAATTCTTACGGTTTCATGACTTACATTTAAGTTTTTTATCCATCTTGAATTAATTTTTGTGAGTTATAAGAGTATGACTTCTATGGAAAACAGTATGGAGATTCCTAAAAGCACTAAAAGTAGACCTACAATTTGATCCAGCAATCTCACTACTGAGTAACTATCCAAAGGAAAAAAAGTCATTTTATCAAAAAGATACCTGCCCTCTGATGTTTACCGAAGCATAATTCACGATAGCGAAGATGCAAAATCAACCGAAGTGCCCATCAATACATGAGTGTATTAACAAAATGTGGTATATGTACACCATGGGGTACTCCACAGCCATAAAAAAACATGGATTAATGCTTTTTGCAACCATTTGGATGGAACTGGGGACCATTAGCTTAAGCGAAGTATCTAAAAAACAAACACCACATGTACTTTCTATTAAATTGGAAGTGACCGATGGCCATATATGTGCACAGAGGAAAATAAAACTAGTGAAAATCAAGGAGGAGGGCGGGTAGAGGAGGAGATAGGGAAAAACCTATGTAATGGGTACAATGAACACTTGTTGGGTGATGGCCATACTTATATCTGTGACTCAAGCATTACAAAAGTGATCCATGTAACCAAAAACATTTGCACTCCCTCAATAATTTGAAATTAAAAAAATTAAAAGATATCCAAAGAAAACAAAATCATCTTAAAATTATATATCTATATATAAGTATATATATAGGATTAACATATAGTGTGCATATATAATTCTATATGCATGCATGCACACTAATTCACAGTAGTTCAAATTATTTTTCACATATTCTGCTGCATGCAAATTTATATTTAATAAAGGGAGAATTTTAGGTTGAGAGGAGAGATGAGGCTGAATCAAAACAAGAGCAAATGTTTAAAAATGCTAAGCCATTGGTAGACTGTTCTTGAAATATAAACAAGGTGATTGTGAAGGTCCAGGTCAAGGTGCTCTTCCTAGTTTTATTATGGGTAGAATCATCGAGCTGTGTTATACTGTATATGGGAAATAGAAAGGAAAAATAGACTTTGTGTGTGAAGACTATTTTCCCTCTTACTTGAGCCAATTTATGAATGTTAAGAAAAAATTAAGGGATATTTTTCTTTTAAAAGTATTTACTGTATCTACTCTTTACTTCTCTGTCTTCAGGAGGTTGGTCACACCAGAAGTGACAGTAAACAGTGAATGCCTAGTCCAGACTTCAGCTAATTATTAGATGATTGCACAGTTCCAATCATCCCATAAGCTTTAAACAATGTCTGGCCTTTTGCTTTCACTGCTATAAGTGTGGTGCACTTTGCTTATATATACGCAACTAAATATCAGCTGCATAGTAATGAAGGAGCATTAAAAATCTTGAACTGTGTTTTTGCTGTGTTTGGTGACAGCGATTCCATAATGAGCACCTTTGAGCACCTTTATTCCACTTCACAGTGTGTCAATTCACAAATGCTTGGCCTTGTATGCTTTTTATGTTGTCAGCATTCTCATCATTTTGGGAGACAAATTGATATCTCCCTTATAAATGACCAAATTGAGTGCCATCTGTTACAATGAAGGGCTACTTCAAGGACATCTTTTATTGAGTGTGAGTTGGAATTTTCATTGTAGCTGCAAAATTGAGAAGCATTTCTAGTGGGCCCATGGGGTAGCATTTTTTCTCTCTGAAATCATTGTTCTCAATTTTTATAGGCTCTGCCCTCAGAAACTGTTGTAAATAGCATGCAGTAGGATTTGTTTTTTTGCAAATTGTATCAGCAGAAAATTACTGTAAATCAAACTAGAAGAAAATATAGCAGACACTTCTAGAAATCAAAGAACTAATATTTTAACCATCAGGGTTGATACAGAGGCACCTAGAATAAAACTCTACAGAATATTATTAATAGCACTTGATCAGTCTTTTTAAAAACAATTACTTATTTCATTGACATTCATGCTTACATAGGACAACTTCTGTGGGACTGACTGTACAATAGATTATAATTTATAAAATGCAAATAATTTTAAAATAAGCCTATAATGTAATAAGATGTACACTAACAATCCTAACTTAATAAACACCATTTTGTAGGTTTTGTTCAAACTTATTAAAACCTTTTACATAAACACTCTCTGTCATAGCATCTTTTCTTGCTACATATGGCAACTCGTATATGTAACTTTACTTTAAAAAATATATATATATATATGAAAAAGAAAAGTATTATCCCAAATCAGTTTTTCTAGCAAGTATGTAAATAAACTACTTTCAAAGAAATAAAAACAGAGTTCTTCAAGGACATCATAGATCCTGCCTGTTTAAGACTTATTCTGTTGGATCTTGGATTAGCAGTTTTTGACTAGTGTGATGTGTGGGCTCATAATGCAGCCTTGGTTATTGCAATTCAAAGCAATACACTTTATACTTACACATTGCTCAGTCGTGTCACCTGACACCTTCTTTGTAAGGCATTTATTCATTTTCTTCTGTGACCAATTACTTCTTTTTTGGCGATTCTATTCCAATCCTTCACATTTACATTGCATCAATGCTCTTGTTTTTATATTGACTAGCTGAGAAAGAATTTTTTTTTAAGATTGATGCAAAATTAAGCACTTGTACTAAGGAGGTTAGAGAAAAAAGTGGAGAAGAGTTTTGTTTCTTTGTTGGCAGGCAGCTTCATTTTATCATTTATCTTTTAGGAGAGAAATCGGAACAATAAGTATAAGGTGAAATGCAAATGGTTCAAACTAAGTGAATGGGAGAACTTTTATTTGTTGTTTTGAGAGTTATTCCTAAATATTGTGGGGATTTTTTTTTTGTCCAGGATGGTACTTGACTTCCAGAAGGAATAAAGAACACATATTTAGGCAAGTCCAAAAAAACTGAAGAAAGTTGAAGAAAAGAATATGATAGCTACTGAAAGTTTGAGGTTTTCCAGATGGAAGACAGAGGTGCTCAAAGACAAAACATATCAAAAAGAAAAAAAAAAAAAAGAAAGAAAAAAATTCCTGCTGGCCTATTGCTGTAAATCCCAGAAGGTGCATTAATGTAGCGAGTAGGCAAGCCTCATATTATTAATAAGCTTAAAAACAGACTTAAATTGATCTCCTTTAGGTTATCTGGCTTCTTTTATATTCTATTCTCTCCCTTGTGTTTAGTTTCACTGGGTTTTAATCAGATTACTATAAAACGTTCTGAACGTAGGTTAGAATTTAGCATGAAAACAACAGAAGAAGAGAAAGTTTTCTGCGTAAGGTAAGTCAAATAACTCACCGCAATTAAGATGATGAGGACTCCTGAAGGGCAGAGAGAAGAGGGAAAACTCATGCACTTGACACGGGAAAAGCTGAATAGCCAGAAGAGTTCGTCAGAGGTAAGGCTCTGAGGATGAAAGGTTGTCAAGGACTCTCTTAGGAATTGCACTCTGAAACGCCAAGGTTCAATGCAAGCTTCTTTCATTAGGATAAGTGTTCCTGTACAAATAACTTTTTGTAACAATTTGGTTTAATCTTAGAAATTGGAGGGGGCAAAAGACCTGTTAGGTCATGGTGCTTGTCACTCCAGTACACAATACAAATAATGTCTCTCACAGACAAGAATGCATAAATTAATATAGAAGTGGAAAATATGGAACTATTGTTTTTTCTATAAAAAGCTTTAGCAAGTACAATGTTCTGTTTAGATTTATCTTTAATTGAGTTATTTGGACGTAGAGCTCTCCTACAAAGGCTAAAGCTGAGCAAGTGTTTGAGTGCTTTAGGACAAAGTAGTAGGAATGGTTAAGTGGCATCCTAGTGGAAGGACCTTGAGAAGAAACTGTGACTTATTTATTTTGTAACTTTAATAATGATGCTTAAGCCTTCTCTGCCAGAGCTGCAATTATAAATAGCAGTAGGATACTATCTCAGATCATTGGTATGATCCACAGTGAACAAATGTAGATCATTATAATATAAACTAAATTTTAAACTACATTTTAAGTTCATACCGTTCAAAGATATCCAGATAATGTAATTTATTTTCCTTCATGTACAATGGAAAGTATGGTGTAACTGAAAGGAAAACGTGACAGATGTATAGGGATGTTCAGATACACTGATCCAAAATGCTCTAATCTTACAGTAGCGTTAGCTTGTTGCTTTACAAAGAAGAAATAAAAGCAAAAGAATGTTAAATCATTAACAACATACTACTCAGCTTCCAAACTGCATAAATATTACAAAAGAGCAAAAATATAAATTATGTTAAAACTGTTTCAATGCTTTGGACTGTAAAATAATGTGGCATTCATAAATAATTTTACCCTCAGCATTATACTGTCTTTTAAAATTTAAGTTGAAAAATCTCTTTTCTTCTCTAATTTCATATCCCATTTATTTCACTTACCTATTCATTTATCTGACAGTGATAATACGTCTGAAAAGTATCTCTTTTTGATCACGCATATTTGACAGACAGGTTTTTGTTTCTTTTTCCTGTTTCTCCTGGTTAGACTCTGTCTAGTGATGTGCACCTGCTGGTAATGTCAGCCATCAGGCACTCCAGCAAGTGATAGGAGATCAAAGGAAACAAGGGATGACTTAAGTTATCAATCAATGTAATATGTGCGTTGTTAAGGCATGGAAACATTCCAGCCAACTGTAGCACCCCCAGCCAGATATGAATGTATGTATTACACATGTGTAAGTTTCACTAGGAGATATAATTTAATGATTTATAGAGTATGTTTTTCTTTTTATGGAAGTTTAATTAAACTACTGCAGTACTGACATTCCTGAAGACTGTCCCTTGGGAGACATAGTGATGAGCTCATAATCTTCCCTTCATTTGGTCAACTGAAGAGAAGAAGAGAACCCGAAGTTTTTATTTGCCAATGTTGTATGTTGACAATGGTTTCTTTGTTAAATTTAAGTGCTTGCGAACCTTGAAATCATCCCCATTCAGTTTTCTCAACAGCTGAATAATATGGATCTAGGAAGCAAGATTAAAGAGGAGACTGTACAAGAGAGAACTGTTCATAATCCCCACGTTGCTTATTCATACGACAGGTACAAGCACAGGGAATTTCGACTTTAGAGAAATAATAGCAATTGCTAAGATCAATGAGGTAAAGCTTTATAATGACAAATGGAATAAGTGTTTTTGAGCAAAGTCTTGAGAATAATTGGGAGTTTAAGTGATTAGTGTCTGGGAACAGCTGCTCCAGTTGCATATCAAAGGACAAGTGTAAGCTGTGCTCAGCCTGGGATGGGATGTTAGTTATTCCTTGGTCTTTTCATCCTCACAGAGATAATGATCTTCATATTAAGTATTCTAGTTGTATTAGAATACTTGCAATGTATAAAATTAGTATGGACATTTAAAATTATTTTATAAAAATTGATTAATTTAAATGGCTTTTTAAAAAATATGTGTTCAAGTTCTTACTCTCATCTTGCTACCATCTCTATCCAAAAAAGATGTTTAAAATTTATTTACTATTTGCATGAGGTTCTTGTATGTGGAGTGTCTTGCAATCTCACACAGATGCCTGCTGCCTTTACTGCTTTCTCTTCTTATGACTTAATACGTATCAGAGCTCTCACAATAGCAGCTCATGTGAGAAAGCAGAGCCTGGATGTCTTTTGTTTGAATCTCTGGAATCTTCTGGATGTGGCTGTGGGATCTTCTACCCGATTCAAATTACTGAGCATGGAGTACCGCTTTGTTAAGAGTTTTCTCCTCTGTACCATGTCAATAATTAATCTGGAACCAAGATTGCTAAATTTACCAAATTTGCCTTAAATATGGCAAAATATACAGCAAAAATAATTATCTGAAATTCAAATTTGTCTAGACATTCCCTGTTTTATCTGACAAGTGTAAGGACACATACAAATAAAAAAATAAGTGGCTTAATTCTCCCTGTGAAAATAAGGGAAGAGATTTCTTTTATTTTTTTAGAGTATTTAGAAAACTTGTAATTAAGTTTTCTCACCTTTCAAAAAATGTACATAAACACTTTTTAAGACCAGATAAGTCTTTTGTCAGCTAGCCTCTTATCCCTTTTATGACCCAGGAATGTCTTCCTTAAAAACTTGGAAGCCACGTTTCTAAAATGCACACATCAATGGAAATAGCACCCTTATGTTCCAGTTTCTGTGGAAGAATAAGACCCTAATTTTAGTGGCCATTTTGCTCCAAGCTGCAAAACGACCTCTTATTATAAAGATATGACAATTTTGTTATACCAAAGATATAAAGATTTGTTTTCCCTCTGGGAAAAGCCAATGAATTATACAAATGGTCACCTCAATTAGTGGGTGAATTTAGGATAAACTGTATGTTACAAATGCTATTGTCAAGTCCTCTTATTTGGGGTCTAGTTATTACCTATCTTCAAACAGTATATGCAAACTGTTTTTTGCTTATTTATATAAAAGGGTGAGATTTCTTTCTGCCTTTGCAATCTTTTAGAAGATGGCCTGAAATGCACATCACATTCTGGTTTAATACTTATCAAATAATTAAAACTGATTTCTTTCTCTATTATCATTATGGAGACGTTTGTCTGAGTTGGGAGAAGATTCTGGTTTGTATTTTATTTCCTCAACAAACCCTACCTGAAACCCTAAATACAGATTTTAGTTTTCATTTTAGACTTTGAATGTAGTGGATGTAGAGGTGAGATTGACCTTAACTGGATATTTATCATAGTACAATACCACTAATTTACTGTTACTTTATTTATCATAATATTTATTATGTTGAATGAAGAATAGAATTCATGTATACAAAATTGCTCAGTGGAAAGTTAATGATCACCTTAAAAGAGGCTTGATGACTTTGTTCTAAAATTCCTATAAAGTTCTCTTAATCTATTTGAATATAACTAATTTGACCTGAGGACTGTTCTGTGGCTAAAGCTGGAATTCTTTTGTTGGCACTCAGAAAACAAATATCCCAAAATGAAGGCCTCAGAAGCAAAAGTTTTTCTCTGACCTTCTCCTGTCCTTCATCTCTAAGTCCAATTATCCCCCAAGGCTAGCCAAAGAAACAAGAATCCCTCTTCCCCAAGGCTAGTCATTTCTTGAAAGGCAGCCATAAAATCTAAAAATATTACTCTAATGTTTCTTCTGCCCTATCTGTATAAAAGCTATCCATAAAGAAATTATCTGACCTACCTTATTTCACTGTAGGTTACAAGATCTCTATTCCAGAGAGGATCCTGCCCCATACCTAGAAGGAGGGAATGTATATTCTGAGAGGACAAGAAGAATCTACACAGGTCCTAATGGGTTTCCCCACTTGATCTATTAGCATTAGACCATACACTTTGGGTCCAATCATATTTCTACACTGTTGTCCATACTTTGCTGAGTACAAGCATAAAAATGGACAATTTCCCCTATATTTTTGGGCCTTCATTGTGAAGGCTTCTGTGCATATACGTTAAATAATTCTGTATGTTTTTTCTCCAATTAGTCTGCATTTTGTTGGCAATTTTTCAGGGAACCTTGGGCCAAGGGTCCTCTTGGTCTCTTCATTTGATATATGATGCTGTCTCTAAGGAAGCCAGTAGAGTCAAATTCTCTGACGTACAGTAATAATAGCTTAGAAAATTTAATTCAAATTGGGCTTTTATTTTCTGTAAAAAAATGAGCTACTTTCTATCTCCAGGAAAACAATACCTGAGAACTATGTAAACAGTTGGAAAAATTTAAATTTTTAATTGAAGAAGAAACTTATTATAGTTTCAAAAGAGTACAGGCATATCTCATTTTATGGTGCTTGACTATATTGTGCTTCACCGATATTGATTTTTTTACACATTGAAGGTTTGAGACAACCCTGCATCCAGTAAGTCTACTGGTGCCATTTTTCCAACAGTATGTGTTCATGTCTCTGGGTCACATTTTAAAATTTCTCACAATATTTCAAAATTTATTATTATATCTGTTATGGTGATCTGTGATCAATTATCTTTGGTGCTACTATAGTAATGGTTTTGGGGCACCACAAACCGCACCTATATATGATGGAAAACTTAATCGATAAACGTTTTGTATGTTCTGACTGCTCCACTGACCAGCTGTGTACCCCCATCTCTCTCCCTCTCCTTCAGCCTCCCTATTCCCTGACACAGAACAATATTAAAATCAGACCAGTTAATAGCTCTACAATGGCTGCTAACTGTTCAAATTAAAGGAAGAGTTCCACGTCTCTCATTTTAAAGACAAAAGCTAGACATGATTAAGCTTAGTGAGGAAGGAATATCAAAAGCTGAGTTAGGCTGAGCCAGGCTTCTTGTGCCAAACAGTTAGCCAAGTTGTGAATGCAAAGGAAAAGTCCTTGAGGGAAATTAATAGTGCCACTCCACTGAATACACAAATAATAAGAAAGCAAAATAACATTATTGCTGAGATGGAGAAAATTTGAGTGGTCTGGATAGAAGACCAAACCAGACACAACATTCTTTTAAGCTAAAGCTTAATCCAGAGCAAGATCTAACTCACTTCAGTTCTACGAGGGCTGAGAGAATTGAGGAAGCTGCAGAAGAAAAGTTTGAAACTACTAGAGGTTGGTTCATGAGGTTTAAGTAAAGCCATGTCCATAAGATAAAAGTACAAAGTGAAGCAGCAAGTGCTGATGTAGAAGCTGCAACAAGTTATCCTGAAAATCTATCCAAGTTCATTGATGAAGATGGCTACCAATTTTCACTGTAGATGAAACAGCCTTATTGGAAGAAGATGCCATCTAGGACTTTTATAGGTAGAGAGGAGAAGTCACTGCCTGGCATCAAAGCTTCAAAGAACCACTGAACTCTCTTATTAGAGGATAAGATAGCTTGTGACTTTAAGCTGAATCCATTGTTAATTTACCAAGCTGAAAATTCTAGGGCTCTTACTAATTGTGCTAAATCTCCTCTGCCCATGCTCTTATCAGTGGAATGACAAAGCCTGGATGATACCACATCTGTTTACAGTATACTGACTATTTTAAGCCCATTGCTGAGACCTACTGCTCAAAAAAAGAGATTCCTCTCAAAATATTATTGCTCATTGGCAGCGCGACTAGTCACTTCAGAGTTCTGATGGAGATATACAAAAAGACTAATGTTTTCATGCCTGAACATCCATTCTGTAGCCCAGGATTCATGATGTAATTTGGACTTTCAAGTATTATGACTTAAGAAATATATTTTACAAGGCTAGATCTGCCATAGATAGTGATTATACTAATTGATCTGGGCAAAAAATTGAAAACCTTTTGGTAAGAATTCTTCATTTTAGATGCCATTAAAAACATTCATGATTCATGAGATGAGGTCAAAATAACAACATGAACAGGAGTTTGGAAGAAGTTGATTTCAACTCTTATGGATGACTTTGGAGTTCAAGATTTAAATGGAAAAAGTAACTGCAGATGTGGTGGAAATAGCAAGAGAACTAGAAGTGGAGACTGAAGATGTGACTGAATTGCTGCAATCTCATAATGAAACTAGGAGTTTCTTCTTATGGATAAGTAAAAAGAAAATAGTTTGTTGAGATGGAATCTACTTTTGGTGAATTTGCTGTGAACATTGTTGAAATGACAACAAAGGATTTAGGATATTACATAAACTTAGTTGATAAAGCAGTGAGTCGCAGTGTTTGAGAGGATTGACTCCATTTTTTTTTTTTTTAAACAAAGTCTGGCTGTCACCCAGCTAGAGTGCAGTGGCGTCATCATTGCTCACTGCAGCCTCAAACTCCCCTGCTCAAGCAATCCTCCCGCCTCTGCCTCCTGAGTAGTTGGGACTACAGGTGCATGCCACAATGCCCAGCTAATTTTTCTATTTTTTCTTAGAGTTGGGGTCTCGCTCTTATGCAGGCTTTTCTCAGATTTCAATTTTGAAAGGAGTTCCACTGTGGCTAAAATGCTATCAAATAGCTTCACATGCTACAAAGAAATCTTTCTTGAAAGGAAGAGTCAATCAATGGGGCAAACTTCATTGTTGTCTTACTTTAAGAAATTGCCACAGCCACGCCAACACTCAGCAACCATCACTGTGATCAGTAAGCAGCCAACAGCATGAAGACAAGACTCCCTACCAGCACAAAAATTATGACTCACTAGAGGCTTAATGATTTTGAGAATTTTTTTTAGCAATAACGTATTTTTATATTGTTATGTACATTGATTTTTAAACATAATGGTATTGCACACTTAATAGACTACAGTAGAATGTAAATATAACTTTTCTGCACTGGGAAACCAGATAATTAGTGTGACTCACTTTACTTTGATATTCAGTTATTGTTGTGGCCTGGAACAGAACCCACAATATCTCCGAAGTATGCCTATATATAATTACACTCTGTGTGTGTGTATATTCCACTCTCCTTATAGTTATATATTTTAAAAGTGTTTATCCGCCTTCTTGATCCAATTTTTTTCCTGCTTCACTGCTCTCTATCTCAAAGAAAACCTGCTACTAAGTTTAGTACTACACATTCTCATTTCTTTTCTTTATAGGTTTACTCAATCTATATGTATCTCTAAAGTCATAGTGCCTAGTTCTATCCAATTTTACATTTTGTATAAATGATTTTTACACATATAGTGGTATATATATGCAAATGTCAAGGACATACCATGTCAACAATTAACCTGGAATCATCAGAATTGTCAGATTTACCAAATTTGTCCCAAATATACCATGGAACATACTTAAATTAAAATTTTATAAATATTTTTTCTCGGAAATTTCTTTTTATTTCTCAATATTATTTTTTGTGGTTAATATATCCTAGTAGTATAAATATAGTTTATTCTTTTTCACAACCATATGGAATTTCATTGATTAAATAAACCTCAAAAAATTGTATACTGTCAACTGTTGATAGAAATTTGGGATGCATGTCCAACTTATCAATTAATTTATCTATGATTTAATAATTTAATATTACAGAAAACCATAAAATGTAGAAATATGCATGATGCTTATAGATAAAATTACTAATCATTATAAATCTTCCATTCTCCTAATTTTGATTCATAAATTTAATTCAATTTCAATAAGATTCCAAAATATTTTATTTGTGGTATTTGACCAACAGACCCTAAACTTTTTTTGGAAGTGAAAATTGTCAAAAATAATCAAGAGAATTCTAAAGAAAAATAAGCAGGGCAACTCTATCAAACAACATTTGTCAAAAATAGTATAAAATCCTATAGTGTTAATGTGAATAATATGAAACTAAAATATTAACATGAAAATAGAAATAAAGCAACTGAAAAAAGAACAATGATTATATGAAAATATGTTGTACAGCCAAGTTGCTTCGTAGATCATTAACGAGAGGATAACTATTTGTTTAATGATATTTAGAAAAATTATTTTTAGAAAACAATGCACAATGAATATTTTTACATTTATGTATAGTCCAGGTTTTATTATTAAATAGCAAGCATGCCTTGAAAATTAAAGATAATGAATTGCTCAGAAGAGTTTTAAAGGCTCATCTCCCCTGAATACATTGCTTAATTTCCAAATGTAATAAGCTTACAAGTAGAGTAATATCTCTGACTTTTCACAGTTTGAGACTTAATTGTTATCTTTTCATAAATAAAAGATAACTCTATCTCATTTTGTATATAGGAATCATTTTAAGATAAATTATGATTTAAATGTAAAAGGCTAATCTCTAAAACTTTAGAATATATGGATTTTATTATATCAGATAATGAAGGAATTTAAATTTGATTGTCACTGAAGTCAGAATTCCTGAAAGTAATAGAGTCATTAAGACATGGCTCATAGGTGTAACGCTTCGGAAATGCCCTGTAGTTTCAACTTTTTTGACTTTGTGGTTTGTACACGAGAATACTGGTAAATTAAACTAGAAAAGTAGTTGGAACACATATGACATACCTGAAATTAAACTAAAACACTTGCATTTACTTTTAGATAGCCAAGCGGAATTATCAACAAAACAGTGGAATATGGCAATGTGTAACTTATTGGTCATATTTAAAGTAGGGATATAAATTTTGAAACCATCAAAATAAAGACCATGAACATGAAAGACATTGTATAGGAAGTGTTATCTATGAGAAGACAACAAGTAACAGGAAAAAAGAGAGAGAGATTTCATCATTAGAGGACCAATGTTTTCTAGTTCAAAGAGTAAGGTATTTGGTTTAGGTAGGTTATATAATATGAAAATATAGACAAAAGAAAAATAAAATAATACTTTTGCTATCAAAAATTGGAATATAGACCATCTGGGGATTGATATGTGAACAATTTTGACCTATTTACTCATTACTTATTAAACAACAAATATTGAGTGCCTACTAAATTCCAGGCACTGTTCTACCACAGGGAATACAGCAGTGAACCAAAGGGATATAAATTTCTAATTTTTCAGGGCTTAAATCTAGTATGTGTATAGAAATGATAAATAATAAACAGCTCATTATAGTGAGGTAAAAATTAACCCAAAAGTCTAAATTGAACTAATCACATAATAACGTATAAACCTTTAATTTAAGCTTGTGGGTAAAACTAGCAAGTATTTTTAAAGACCAATTATTTAAAATATTTCACAAAGAAGAGGAAAATAGGGTGGAAGAATTGGAGCAGGATATTATTGCTTTTTAAGTATGTCTGTAGTATTAGACGTTTTCATTATATGTATTTTAAATTTTTGAGAAAAAGAAAAGAATGGATGATTCTGCAAAAATGGCAAAAAAAAAAACATAGAAAAACTCATGTAAGCAAAAGTGGAAGAATGCTTTGTAATGTAGTAAGTGATTTTTTACTTGATTATTCAAGAATAATCGTTTTAGGAAATCTAGTCATTCTTGTATTTATGGGCTCATGGCATTCTTGTGGTAATAGAGCCAAAAGCTGTCAAGATTATTTCAAAGCTTTCTCCATCTCAGAATAACCCCTATCTAAGCTCACTTTCATATTTTCTTAGCTACAATTACTCTTTCCCTTGAGATAAGCTCTGTTGGGGCCCCAATTCTTCTCCTTTTATAAATAAAATCATTAAATATCTCATTAGTTTCCTATTGCAAGGTTATGGATGATACTGCAAAGTGTACGTATACTTACTAATTCAAAGAGAGCTAATAATATAGTGACTGTAAATCACTTAAGACTGTGTTTTAAAATGAGTATAAATACACTTTATCTGGCCATAATTGCACTTTTGAAGTCCTTGAATGTTATATTCAAGACATGAAAATAAATAAACATAGTTTTCATTTGTTGAGAACTTATCATATGCCAGGTGCTGATATAAAACATTTACATATGTATTAATAGAATTCCATTCTACAATCTGATGAATTGGATAGTGTCTTTGCACCAATGTTAAAGAAATTAAATTACAAAAAGGTTATTTTACTTGCAGAAGTCAGAAGACCATTCAATAATGGAACCAGGCTTTAAACCAAAGTCATCAGTCATTTGAAGTTCTCATTATTAACTGCTACATGAACTGCCTCTCAGATGAAGATTTACCCTCTTGCTTAGTCTCTAACCTAACGATGGATACTCTAGAGCAGTGCTTCACACACTTTAATGTACGTACCAATTACCCTTGTCTCTAACTAAAATCCCAATTCTGACTCAGTAGATGTGAGGAAGATACTGAGATTTCATATCTTTAATGAGCTCCAGATGTTACAGATGTTGCTGCTCTAACTCTAGTCTTTCTGAATCAAATTTCCTCAAGAGAATTAAAAACTACTGAGAATGATTTTTGTGTCTTCTAAATGCATAGAAGATAAATTAATTCATACTATATTATGGACACTTAGGGGAACCATAAATGACAGAGCTTGTGTGACTAATACTGGTATAAAAGAGTTCTGACAGCGTTCCATCACAGAATTAGGATGGTAAAATAAGAGAGAAACACAGATTAAGAATAGGTGACCTACAATTTTGATAGCAATATGCTATTGTTGTTTTGGGTGGAGGGGAAGTATCAACATTAACTACCTCTGAGTAGGTCATTAGGGGGCTAAAATTTAGCACTATTTCCTGCCTAGGAGAATGGAAAACTATTTATACTTAGTTATCTTAAAAAAAACAAAAACAAAAACAAACAAAAACATATAAATGAATAAATAAATAAAGTATAGATAAAAATACTAATTTAGCATTGAATTATGTGCCTGGAACTGTTCTAAGCGTATAAATACACTGGTCTATATAATCCTCTCAACCATAAATGAGAAGCATCACCCAGAACCTAGAAATAGACAAAAGATTACTGGGCAACCTTTCAATGCAGTGTTTTACTTGACTTTCTATTTATTGAACTATGTTACAACTTTTTAGTGGCAGAGTATACCTTCACCATTTTGTTCTAGTAAAGGCCTAACAGTTATGGTTTCTATTCCTATTGAACATTAACTAGTTTTGTATCCAACCCAGCAATCTTATCCTTCTATAAATAATGCAGCTTCTCAAATGCTTTTTGAAGTACTCACAGTAATCTATTTGTCACTTCATTAATTCGTGAATTAAATATAATCCTTGACACATGTTTATTTTATATCAGTAGGAGAGTCATGCTTTTTAAATTTTTGAAACTTTAGCAGTTTTGGAGATCATACATGAAAACGCCCAAGTACACTTGCCTAAAAGACTCAAGAAAGCTTCACAGTTAAAGAGATGCACTATCAAGAACTGTGAAGGGTGTGAGATTTTTACCACGCCAGTTAACAAGTTAGCTGGCCACAGTTTCACTGATGCTGGCAGAAACAATAAGATTACCAGGTCAGAGCAAAAGACTTTATTACCGTACAGCAGGCAGCATAAATGCCACGTTTGCATGGGTTCCCTTTACACTTCCCTAGTCTATGGTACAATGCAGAGAGGTGCCTAGATGAATTCTGCACGTACAGTGAGTGGGTGTCACAGTTGAGGGGCTACCGTTTTATATAACTCTCATCTTTTAACTTGGCTCCCAGAAAAGCCATCCACACTTTGACCTGAAGGGAGGTATTGTCTTCGTTATCCTCCACAACAAACAAGACCCTTCCCTGACCTGGAATGATGAAAACACTGTATCTTCCAAGGCCGTCGACTACACAAACATCCTGAAGTGTTAGTCCAAACAAAAAGCTGTTGCTTTGCTGAAGAACCTTGAGACATCCATGCGGAATTGTCTTCCAACATGTATCCAACGGACTGTTCAGCCCACGCAGGTTTTCGTCTCAAGAAGCAATAAAATCTGTCTCCCTGACCAGCTCTTCATGTCCTACCCTCCACCCTCACTTTTGTGTTTTGTTTTTCTTTTGGATTCACATACTTTGGATAACTTACACCTCATCTATGGTAGTAATGATTGGGGGTTGGTTTTATGATCTGAATGTCTGGTGATCTCTGTAGGACAAAAGATTGAGAGCAATTCTCTGTTAGGTGAGATATGACAAAGAATCTTTCTTTTTTTTTCTTTTTTGGTATTTTGGGGTTTTTTCCCCCTATTTATGGGCTCAAACCAATTAATAATTTCATATCCATTGGGAAAGAAAATAGCCCTTAAGATCTGGAGGAGGCAGTTATTATGCTTCTGTTTACGGTTCACCTGTGGGTAATGCTGTATAACTAAAAATATAAACTGCTACATGTTTGTGGGTCTGTGTGTTTGTACTTGAGAAAAAAACTTTATCTTTTGTGTAAGTGTTTTTCTAACTCTAGAAGGTATTAGTAAATTAAATTATAACATCTCAAAGAAACTTTGTTTTCATTAATTTATAGTAGTAAAGAAGTAAATTAAGTAAATAAAATATTGTCAAAATTCCCAGAGAATAAAGAAACTTAAACCTCAATACTTTAAATGTACAGGATTTTAAGATAAACAATTCTTCCTAGAGAAACTGCTAGTTGAGAAACATTTTTAGAATGTATGTTCATATAATGAAGGTAAATCTTAAAGCTTAGACCAATATAATAATTTTGTGTGTGTGTATTTAAATCAAATAGTTATATGTCTTTTCCTTGAGTTTGTCACTGTGGAAGATAATATAAATATATATTTTATTTATCTTTAATAAATTTGTGTTTGTTTTCAGTGAAGAAACAACTTAATCTGAACTTTCTAAACTTCTTATACTGGTTATCTGATCAGGTAAACTACATAAGTCATTATATAATATCTTAAAATATAACAAAGTGAAATTTGTTAAATTTACTAGAATAATAATTACAATAAAAGTTTTATAGCACTAGATTGTTTTTTCTTTGTCAGCTTAAATAATTTGCCAGATCTCTGGTAATTTAAAAGCTTGGATTATTACATTGAGTTAATTAGTGAATAATGTTGGATATATAAATACTTTCTTAGTAAGACTGAATAATGAAACATTGATTACAAAGCATAAGTTTAAATTTATGTACTTTTGCTTCTTTCTTTATATGCTATTGAGTGGTTTTATCTTTGAGCTATGTCAATAAATATGTTCACTTTTACCAGTTTAAGAAAGATGTGAAATATGTATGTGGCTACAGAAAGTTGTGTTAGTGTATTTTTAAGTTTTGCTACTCTATTAAAGTAGTTGGTTGTAACAGTTTAGAGTTTCTCCCTCCTATTTTTTTCTGGGAAATAAAAGTGAGTGACCGATTAGAAGTTATTTATATGAGTGGTTTAGAGCAGCGGTTCATAACTTTTTGGCACCAGGGACTGGTTTCAAGGTAGACAATTTTTCCACAGACCGGGGAGGGGCTGTGGATGGTTTCAGGATGATTCAAGTGCATTACATTTATTCTGCACTTTATTTCCACTATTATTACAATGTAATATATAATGATATAATGAAATAAATATACAACTAACCATAATGCAGAATCAGTGGGAGCCCTGAGCTTGTTTTCCCGAAACTAGATAGTCCCATCTGGGGATGATGGGAGACAGTGACACCTGAAGTGTGTTGGTTATGCCCAGTCTATTCTGTAATCTCGTTGTGGTTGCTGTCACTGCAGAAAACCCTGCTTCACAAAAATAGGATGTTGGAAATGGAAATGGGCTTTTCAGTGCTTTTGTGGCAACCTGAGGATATTCCACCTTGACTTTAATCCAGAATATATGGAAATTTGAAGTTGTCTCAAACATACTTTTAAGGCCACCATCATTTGCGATCTCAAGCAGTTGATCCTTTTCTAGCACAAACTCAATTCACCTGGCTTATTAACAAATTTGTCACAGATCCATTCCATCCCAGTTAGGGGGTCTTTTGTGGTTGGGAAGTAATGCTCAAACCCTTTTGAAAGCTGAGATTGGAGATCATGCACCAGCTGGGAGAAAGAAGGCCCTGGCTCAGTCTAGTCTGTGGCCGATGGTTGGGGACTACAGGTTTAGAGTATATTCAGAGTAATAGTGGTTAAAAAAATAAATAAATAAAACCATGCATGCAAGATACTAGGGAAAATGTTAATATCTTCAAGGGTAGAGTGAATAATTTGATGATAAAGGGTATAGATTTAGGTTGTTTCAGAATATATAAGAGTATAATAAAAAACAATACTTGAGGAAGTATAGCCAGATTATAAAAGGTTTGAGGGGAATGGATATTATTTGCCCTAATTAATAAGACTGAATTTAGTTTTCCATTGCTGCTGTAACAAATTACCATACACTTTGTTGCTTAAAATACTTCAAATTTATTACCCTACAATCTGGAAGTCAAAAGTCCAAATTGGGCTTTGCTGGGCTCAAAGGTGACAGCAGGGCAGCACGCTTTTTGAGGGATATAAGGAAAAAATCCATTCATTTAACTTGTATTTCCCAGCTTCTAGAAGCCACCTCCATTGCTTGGCTCATGGTCTCCTTGCAGCCAGCAATCACGTCACTCTGACCTCTGCTTCTATCATCATCTCCTCCGACTCTCCTGCCTTGCTCTTCCCCTGGGGGTTCCATTGGGCCTAACTGTATAATCCAAGATAATCTCCCCATCTCAAACTTCTTAACATAATTACAGCTGCCAAATCCCCATTACCATGTAAGGTAACATATTCACAAATTTGGGGATTAGGATGTGGACATGTTTTAGAGGAGGAAGGGTGAATTATTTTGTCTATTACAAGAACTGAATCTGACAAAAAGCTATGAAGTGTGTTAAAATTGTACTTATTTCTAAGCATATCAAGTTCACTAGTTATACAAGTTATCTACTGCTGAGTAAAAAATTACTACAAATTTAGCCCTTTAAAACAACATTTATCATCGTGTATATTCTGGGGTTAGGAGTCTTGGGTATAGTAAGATAGGTCCTTTGCCTCAGGGTCTCTCACAAGGCTGCAATGAAAAGGTGTTGGCAAGAGCAGTGGTTGAGGCTGAAGGCTCAATCTGAGAAGGATCCACTTTCAATCTCACATGTTTGTTGGTGGAATTAAATTCCTAGAGGGTTGTTTGGTTGTAGGCCTCTGTCCCCAGCTGGCTCTTCACCAGAGACCATACTTAGTTTCTTGCCATGGGGGGTCTCTGTACCACAACTGCTTGCCTCGTCAAAGCATACAAGCTGAGAAGACATCAGAAAATCTTCTAGCATGAAGTAAAAGTCACAATCCTCTAATACATAAGTGATAGCCTCCGACCATTGCCGTATCTCATCTTAGAAGCAAGCTTCTTAAGAAGGTTTTGCATGAGGTTGTGAATGCTGGGAGCTGGGGATTAATTAAATAAATTATAATGTAATAATCTTAAAGTATACCTGCAACACTGGTATTTATTTTTACTGTTAATTCCATCCAGTATATATTCATCTCATATATTGTATTTTCAATCTCCATAAGTTCAATTTGGGTGTTTTTGTATGCTTTATATCTTTCTTAACATGCTCATGTTTTCTGCTAATTTATGGAACATATGAAGTATACAGATCATAGCTAATCAATACCCTTGGCTACTAATTCTGTCATAGTATCATAGCTAAGTCTATACCTTTTGACTAAGTTTTTCTTCATCATGGGTCATATTTTTCCACTTCTTTTCATACCTGGGCATTAGATGCTAGTCACTCTGAACTTTCTGTTGTTGGATACTGATTTGTTGTTGCTGTTTTCCTTTAAGTGATGTTGAGCTTTGATCTTAGATGCAATTATGTTTCTTAGAAATAATTTCATACTTTCAAGGGTAGCTTTTAAGATTTCAAGGTGAGACCAGAGCAGACTTTAAATTAGGGCTAATTTGTTCCTGCAACTGACTACTCTTCCCAAAGTGCTGTACATTATAAGGTTTAACAATACAGCCACTGGGAAAATGGCTACTCCTACTGCTGTGTGAGCCCTAGAAATTGTTTTGCCTGCCCTTTTCTGTATGTTTTTCCTTGTCCTCACATTCATAGGCCGATCATCACTCAACTAAAGACTTGAGAGACGGCCTCTGCATATCTTCGGAGCTTCACTCTGTGTAGCTCTCTTCTCTCCAGTACTTTGCTTTTATAAAATTGGCTGCCTTTGTCTGTTTGAACTCCCTGTGCCTTCTCTTTAACTCAGGAAGACCACTGGGCTCAACCTGCATTCTCCCTTGCTGAGCCACTGTCTGGAAACTCATTTGAGGCAGCTGGAACAATCACAGGGCTCACCTTATTTGTTTTCTCTTGCTCAGGGATCAATGTCTTTAGCTGCCAGTTATTTCCAATCTAAAAACTATTTTGGGAAAATTTTTGTCTAAACTTTTGTTTAACATGGGAGTTTAAATTCAATCCCTGTTTTCCCGTCTTGGCAAGAGGTGAAAATTTTAGATTATTGTTTTCATTATTTTTAATGTGTTATTTTAATTGCATGCATAAAGAAGCTCTTTCTCTTTACAGGCAATCTCTAACACACATTATAGTGGGTTATTCTTTTCTAAGCTGAAATAAATCATTCTAGATTAATATTTAATTCTCAATGTTCCCTCAAAAATCAAAATCAAATAATATTGCTGAGTCTTTTTACTTATAATGGCACACACTTGTTTGCATAGATGCAATACAACTCTTTCCTCTGTCTTACCATAACATAACTGGACAAATCAATAGTTCAACCAAGGCCATAAATGAATTTATGAAAAATCTAATTGAATCAGGTATGACAAGTTCATCTTAAAAACTCTTAGCTTCATAGAAGGTAAGAAATACACTAGCTAGTAAGCTGGATACTTTAAAAAAACTTGGAGATTCTCAATTCAAGAGAAATTTGACCAAATATATAACAGTTGAAATCTGAAAGTAAGTGTATCATAGGCTTGGCTCCCCAACCTCAAAAATCTTAGAGTAAGTCATAGACGTTTTTAATTTTCTTTATTTCTAATTATTATGAGTACATAATAGTTGTATATATTTATGGGATAGAGTTTGGGGAGTCAATCTATAGTTGATTTCTTTTGAAACTTAACACACAGAAGTTAATTATTTGGCATTATTAGTTGTCAAAGATGTTTGGGTCTGATTTGCAGAACAGACTCAAGAAGGCATATTGAGTTTGGTAACACTCTTGCTTTATCTTGCAAATAATCAGGCCAAATCTAACAAGATCAGCTTTTTTTTTGTGATCAAGAATAATCTTTGAAGGTTGGGACCATAAAAGGGAAAACTGTCAGAACAAAACTATTCAAAACTTGTGTACAGGTAAAAGAGATTAGTGTGTATTTTTTTAGTGCAGAGCTGGGCTTATTTTACTGAATGATTTTCAACCTTCTAGAGGCAGTAGTTAACTTCTAGAATTTTGTCTGGTAGAGATGTGATAATTTCTGTCTACCAAATATTCTAGTTTATGGTTTATGGCCTTGTTGGACATTGGCCCGTTTTTTATTTAACCCAGAAATCTATCAAACACCATGTTTATCTCTCTCTCTCTCTCTCTCTCTCTCTCTCTATATATATATATATATATATATGTATATTTTCTCAAATGTTCTTTAAACTGTTCTTAACACATTTATTGCTTCTATCATTAAATGAATTAAATATCAACTAAATGTTAATTTTATATTCATATGAGAGCCATGCTTTTTAACCTTTTGAAAATTACACTTTTAACAAATATTATTATTAAAATAGAAAGTTTCTATTATCATCCTGCCTTTAAAACTGGATATACTAATGTATTTAGGTTTTATAACTAGCTCAAGGTCATATTTTTCAGATTAGATGGAATGAGGTTTGAATACAGATGTCTGGCTCTATAGGATGTGCTCTTATTCAGCATTCTAGAGGAATAAATAGTCGCTTCAGAACAGAGAACACATTTTATAACACTGTCTGAATGAATAAAGTAGGTATAAAAAATAGGCATGTTTGCAAAATGCTTCCCTTCCACATGGCTATAATATGCTAGACCCTCAATAGAATTTGTAAGTTTAGCTTCTGATGCGATTCTGAAAGCTTTTTACAAAAGAAATTTTGAAAGCACAGATCTCATTTGAAGACAGAGTCTGGCACTTAACTTTACACGTTTCTCTACATATTTTTTACTATAAAGTCTTCTCAAAACCAAACATATTACTTGTGTCAAGCAACTTATTAAAGTTGTTAACAATTGGATTGAACATGTCTTTTCTACTACAAACAATAAGACTTGAGCATTTTTGCAATTTTGGATGAGCATGGATATTATACAGACAATTGATATTAATTATAGCAAACATAAAATGTCATATTTGCCATGTCCTTGGTTACATAATCATAATTTAAATTATCAAATAATTAAAATATTCACTTAAGATACATTATGAAGTAAAACCATGGTGGTCTCATAAAAATACAAACACTTTTAAAATCAAGCAATATGAATTTCTTCAAATAAAAGCATTCCTAACTAATAATGCATTCCCTTTAACAAAATTAATGTTTGTTAAGCTAATTCTGTGTGGCACTTTCCTTTAAGACAGTATATGACACTGATATTTAGAACTAAGTCTGGTAACAAGAGGTATATGAAATTCAGTAAATGTCTCTTTAAGTATACTCCTCTGTTTACAGTCCTATGGATAAGACTGCAATTATGAGTCTTCAATTTTACATTTTTCTCCTTAAAAAATCAAATTGCTTTCTCTCATTAAAAGAATTGGTGGAGTTTTGGACTCTGACAGCACCCATACAACGCTCATTGCAAAAAATAGTGAACACATGTTACAGTGATTTGCCGAATGTACTCCGAAGTAACAGTAACTTCTGAATAGCCTCTGCAGTATATTTTCTTATTTGAAGTGAATGGGATATAGACTGTTCTTGTACTACATCACAAGAATTAGTTTCTTGGGATTAGCATAATGCAATTCTCCGAATTCTCCTTTCCACTTTACTGTTTCTATGGGCCTGTTTGTTTATAAGAAAGCACTATCATTCACTCCGATTCATTAAAGAAATGCCTAAGCAGCATAGTTCTGTATAATTTTGAGCACCGTTTTAAAAATTGTGCATGAGAAAACTGGATCTGTGCAATTTTTTATTCAGCTTTAACACTTTCCGTTGAGACACATACTAGATTTACTTCAGCACTGATTATGCCAAAATATGATCAAACTGCTATAAAAGTGTGTAAAAGCTGCTACACTTTTCATTAAATAGGTTCATTTTGATATGAATATTGTTTGTTATGGGCTAACAGGGAAGATGTTTTGCTATTTCTATTATGGAAAAATTATATCCAAATGCTATCTAGCATTTCATTGCAAAATATAGCTCAAAGTGGGAATATATTTTGCCAAATGGAATACAAACCATGCCTGGACATTTTGATCAATTGCAGACAGTAAGGGGTCAAAATGCAATGTATTGTTTTGACTATTCAGAATATCACTCTGCATTGATCAATTATCTGGACCACCTTTGAACATTCACTGTTTTATACAGAGTTTATCTTTGATTATGTATCTATCATTTAATTTGCTTTATTTTCTATCAAGTTTTCTACATCTAGTCTAATCTTCAACAAAACTATCTAAGTTAGATCTTAAAACATTCCAAATATCTGTACATTCTGTCTGTGGCTAAACACATTTTCAGGTAAAAGGCTGCTTAAATTCAGCTACTAGATTGTCAGTAAATTCTTGCTAGACTCTAAAAAAGTGGTGGAGAATTTGACAATCTTTGAATTAGGTTCAAATTAGATTTGTAATATTACTTGCTGGCCTTTTATTTTAATATATCTGTTAATGACTAGTCTCAATCCAACTACAAACCCAGCTTTAAACCAATCCAGAACAACTTAGTTTCTGTCTCTCCTGAGATCTAGACTCAAATATTCTGTCTGGATTTGCTCTCTCTTTTCTGACCTTCTCCTGACCTTGAGTGACCAATTCCAACATTAGCTTACCTATGGTACAGGTTGATTACGTGTGTTCCTGTGTCTTTGTGTATGATTACTTCAGAAACATTACATACATCCTATGAAAAAGGTCCTTATCTCTAATGAATTCACAATCTAGGATGAAAAGTTTATGTATATGATATGTGATATGGATACATACAAATATAAAGAACATAACTATAAAATAAAGCTATACTGTGATTGATATAAATTTATCCATTCAAAAAATCATAATTATCTATTCTTTAATGTGCATTGTTCTAAGCATGGGAACTAGGAAGATAAATAATTATGAAAACACACAAGAGGCACTTACTCTGGACTGAAGAAATTTGTAGAGGTATTATGTGGTAGATAGCATTTTAATTCATTCCAGAAAATAAAGTAAGATTTTTCCAGAAAATAAAATGGTAAGATAAAAATTCTTTCAAGCAAATGGAAAGGTATAAGCAGAGACAAAAAAAAATTGAAAAATGAATAATAGCCTTGATTTTGATAGGTTACAGGAATAATAAGTAAAAGAGCTGTAAACAAATGGTGTGGGATTCACAGAGAAAGTCATTGTTATAAGAACAAAATTTTAAAATGAGCACTAGAGAGCCAGAAGATATAGAATTCTTCCTTCTGATCTATTAACTCATGAAATACAGAATGGAGTTTGGAAGAAAAGGGAAAGTCAGATTTTGCAAAAGAGAAAATAGAAAGGGCTTATTCTAACGGCTATAAATGGGTATGTGAAGGACTAGATTTTGACCAAGTTATAAAACTAGATGGAGAAACAAACTGTGGAAAGCTCATGTACCTTTATAAGAGATATAATCAAATTCCTTACAGGAAAGGAGGCTCGACAATTTAAAAAGAAAGAAAAACAGATGTTGAAAGGATATTCAATATTATCAGTGAATGCAATTGAATGATCAAGTATTACTATGTTCCAGATTATCAGTAAATAAAAATTATATAATAAATTATATAATGAAATATTACTTTATTATTAAATTTCCAAATATTTGAAAAATTTGGAGATGTATCTGTTTAAAGTGTAGTGAAATAATACAATTTAATGCTTGTTTTTTGGAAAGCAACTCAGAAACAAATATATTTGACCTTAAAATTTTTCATACTCTTAATGTCAATAATTGTAGTTACGTGACAACAGCTGAGAAAAATCAGATGCAGCTAAATATTTATGCACTGTGATTTTTCCTAAACATTTTTTACTGTACTAGGATGTTGGAAAATAAAAAATTAAATGTCCTAAAGACATGATAAACCAAATTAAGCCAGAACCATAATAATCTTCACCAAATATCTAAACAGATTTATTTATTTATTTATTTTGGAAGCAGAGTCTCACTCTGTTGCCCGGGCTGGAGTGCTGTGGCATCAGCCTGGCTCACAGCAACTTCAAACTCCAGGCTCAAGTGATCCTCCTGCCTCAGCCTCCTGAGTAGCTGGGACTACAGGCATGTGCCACAATGCCTGGCTAATTTTTTCTATATATTTTTAGTTGGCCAATTAATTTCTTTCTATTTTTAGTGGAGACAGGGTCTCGCTCTTGCTCAGGCTGGTTTCGAACTCCTGACCTTGAGCGATCCACCCGCCTCGGCCTCCCAGAGTGCTAGGATTACAGGTGTTAGCCATCTTGGCTGGCCCTAAACTGATTTTTTAAACACCAGTTCATTCAGAGCCACGTGGTCCAAGATAATCACAGAAAAACTGGTCTAAAATTTACTCTGCACAAATTCATGTATTCTGACAGACCAAATATAAACGTGGACAATGGTTAGGCAATAAATGACAATAGAATGGTAACTCATAACTTACGCAGCAACCAGACTAGGAAACCAAAACACAACTTCTGAGCAATCAGCCCAGAAAATCACGATCTGTTCAAAGATTGCCAGCTTCCAAAATTTTTGTACCTATTTCCAACTCAGGACCAGACAGAGAAAACCAAATATGTTCTCCAAACGCATTACAAGGAATAGCTCTCTTCTAGTTACTCTGACTCCAGCTGTCCTATGCATAGAACCTCCAATCCGAGGATATCTTAAACCATTCCTCCTCCTCTTTTGAAAAGTATATATAAAAAAAATGCTTTCCAATTCCCACGTCTATGAGTCTCCGCCCAACTCAAGTAACGGTAACTGACTCCCTTGTTATAACAAGCTCTGAATAAATAAACTTTGTTCTCATCTGGGTTGTCTTTATTAGCACAGTTTTAAAAGTAAGAACACTACTTCTGCAGTTTAGAAATTCTAAACCATCCATTTCAATAATCTCTTTTAGCACGAAAACAAACCCTTTCCTAACTTTCTTCCTATTAAGAGCCCCCACATTTACCCCATTATGTGATTCCCCATGGTATTCAAATTAGTGAATCTAACTTGGTTGACAACACCTGTGTTCTTGATGGTCTTTGGCTGATGGGCATAACAGTTGAATTAGACCTATGGAACACAATAGAGATATTGGGTGAGAAGGTAAATTCAGTAAAATAAGTCAAATGTGGAGATCATTTTAGAAAGAAGAGATAGTTAGCATTTTTTGAGAGTTCTATATGTGTCAAGTAGTATAAATTATTCTCTATATAATATCTCAACAATTAATGTTGATATATTACCATGCATATATTTAGCCTGAGGCTTCAGAAATATTCATGTCATAAGAGGCTAAGTAATACGAAATAACCATTTATGAATATAAATATATAATTTATATATAAAATTTGCCTTGACTATAAATGTGTATATGTGTATACATGTACATACATACCTCGAAGACAAATGAATCTGCAGAAAGACGACTTTATTCATCTTTGTGCAAAATTGTGAACATTACAAAGTCATATCTTAAATCTTGAAATCTTGATATTTAATTTATTTTTATGAAAAAACATGAACAAGTACAAATCTAACATTATCAATAACATAAAAATCTATAAAAGCTGATAGGATATGACATACTGGGATCCAAACCTTTCTATAAGATCTAGGAGATTATTTTCTCTTTGACATAGAGACAATAGCATAAATATTTCTGCTTCAGGTTTTCTTGGTTAAAAGGCGATTTATAATCTTTTTGACATTTTTTACAAAATCTCTTGTTCTCATCAAAAAACAGCATTTATTGAATGTCTAAAATGTGTAAAAATTTGAGTAATAATAATAAGAATCTGAAGAGGAATGTCACCTTTAAAAAAATGACAAAAAAATCAACAAGGAAAACATTTCCTTTTTGTGGCCCAAACCTTTCCTATTTATATATTCACTGCATTATTGTTGTAGAACTAAAAAAGCTTACTGGTGATTGAACTGCTTCTCTTATCTTATTGATTGTAAGGAAAACTTAAAATGACTACTAGGCTGCCAAAAAATCTTTATTGTTAGCTATAATTTGTTAGCATAATAAACTATGAATTTTGCAAGCTCCAATTTCCCAAATAAGCATAAAAGATGATTGAATACAAAAAAGCAACTAAATAGAAAGATATACTGCACTGATAATTGGAGAAAACACTGCGTTTGAAATGTGTTCACTTCAGAATAAGAATAAAATCTTACAAAGTAGACTGTTTCAGTTTCAAAGGAAATGATTTTAATGGAGCATTTCCTATTATAAAATAACCTTGGGATGTGCTCCTTATGTCATTCTACAGTGTCTGATGCATGCTCTAGTCAAAATAACAACTGTCTACAGATATTGCCATAGGCCATTTACCCTGTAAGATTTGATCTCCTTTAAGAGTTTCACATATCACTCTTATTAACACCTATTTTTTTTTATCAGTCTCTTTGTGCCTACCTATTAGTTAAGGGTGTGATGGGGGGTGCGGTGGCTGGGGGAAGGCAACAATAAGCAGCAGCAATAAGACTCGCTTTGTGTGTTAACATGCAGAAACGACAAATAAAATGAATACACTATCCAAGGTGTTTTTAGCCAAGATAAACAAGCATCCCAATTGTTGCAAGATTTATGTTTGTTTTTACAAAATATATTCTTCATTATATTGACTCTCATTTTTCAAATGCTATCATGTGATTTTCAAGTAATTTCAGATTTGTAGATGATAATGTTTACGATGATGATGATGATTTGAGATTGGCATCATATTTAGATGAGGAATAAAAACCACACTGGCTTTAATGGTAGTTCTCATATATGAGTTCTGACAGTGCTTGGCAAGGTAATGATTTTTAAATTTTCAGTATGAAGATCCTGTGTGCCAGCATTCTCCCCACCTTCCACCTCTTGGTGGTGACATATTAATTATGTCACTAGGTAATAATGTGTGCAGGGATGATTATCCCCAACCACAAACTTCTATGAAGGCAGCAAACATATTTTTCTTTTTGTTTTGATACAGATCATATCTGTAGTAAATAATGCATCATACTTACTATAAAAAATCCCTAACTTATGAAATCCACAAAACTGATGAATTTCTTATATTTCCACATAGCTGATTTTATTAAAATTTGCATAAATGAAGAAAAGAGCAGAAAATGCAGTTATAAGAACTTCAGAAAAGTACATCAGGATGCATTTCTAATCCTACAAATAATCAATGTAGTATTAATAAACCCATTTTTATAACTCAGACCAGAAAACTTAAGTGATTTTCTAAAACTCACATAGCTAACAGGTAAAAGAGACAGAATTGAAGACCAGGACAAATGTAGGGAATTTTATAATTTATCTTTATCCTTTTTCTTTCCTTCTCTTCTTACTTCCTTTACCAAATTATTCTGGACTCAGGAAGGAAAATTTGTGTTAATATAATTGCATTATTCTTTTAGCCACTTTATAGTTCAAACAGGATTTTGTGTGTTCGATGTCCTAAAACCAAATTACTCATTCATGAGAAAATGTGTTTTGAGTTCTGAATAATCAGTATGCAAACACTTATTGGTCACAATTCATAGATATGACATGGTATGTGCTCTGATTAAAAGATGGATCCAATATAAAATGTTCAATATGAGAAATCAAATAACCCTGAAAATTATACCATTTGAAAGTGAGTCATCAGCAGGTATGTTGCACAAGGAATGGTTTTTAAGCCTTTGAGCTATAACTTGTTTTATGGCAAGTTGTTAATACTATAAGCACATCAGAGACAATATGATGTTATTATGAATAAAATCTTGACAGAGCCCTAGCATTCAAATTTCCTGTTCTGAAGCCAGTAAGGAAGATTTTTTTTTTAATGTGCATGAAATAAAAAGGAAACAGTGAAACCATTTATGCAGAGAGTAAAAGAACGTTTAAATGGGAGCATACAGATAACGCTTGCTGACATAGGGCAACTCTAATACAGTCTAATTTCAAACAATAGTTTTTAACTACGATTTGCAATTGCACCTACAATGAATTAAATCGATTTGTATACATACTTAGTTTGCCTACAGAATTGTGTCTGGGGTTTCTAAAGTCCCCCGCAAAAATGCACAGTTTGAGTTAATGCAGATAATTAATTTTTTGATCATATAATATTTGATAATGTTTTTCAAGAATAAAATATATCAAATTATTTCAAGTTAAATTGTTTCACATTTCATTTCCATAAATTTCTCTAAATGTTTCCGTATGTAAATCTGGTAATTTCTGGAAAACAAAATAAAAAACTAAGAACCATGATTTATTGTCAATTTATAATATATTATGAATTATAATTTGAATTGTATAAAGCTATTGCTTATTAAAACAACTAAAATTCAAAAATATGTAATATATTCTCTCTTTTACACACACACTCCACTCACTCATATGTTCACACTCTAATGGATTTATTTATTTATTTTAATAAATTTTATTGTGTATAATTAAGATATACAACATGATGTTATGAGTTACATATTTATAGTAAAATGGTTACTATAGTGAAACAAATTTACATATTCATCATCTCACATAATTATCCAATTTTTCCCCTTTTGGCAGGGGCAGTTATAATTTACTTATTTAGCAAAAATTCTGAATATAGTACATGATTATTAACTATAGTCTTCATGTTGTACATTAGATCTCCTTCTGTGTATAGTACACAAAAGGAATACAACCACTACCCCATAAAGATATGCGCATTCCCATGTTCATTGCAGCGTTATTCACAATAGTGAAAATAAAGAAATTGTCACACACATTATATAAACATATATATACATATTTATATACATATACATAAAATGGAATATCATTCAGCCTTAAAAAGGAGGAGATTTTTGGCACAAGCCACAACACGGATAGACCTGGAGGACATTATACTTAATGAAGCAAGTCAAAACAAGAATAAAAATATTACATGATCTCACTTATATGTGGAATTTTTAAAAATAAAAGTTAAATATACAGAGATAGAGAATAAAACAATGGTTACCAGGGTTGAGGTGAAGAAAAGAGACACAATAGTATGTTTGATAAGGATACAAAGTGTCAGATGTGTAGGATGAACAATTCTAAAGATCTAATGTACAACATATTTATTTTGTAATTTTGTTTTACTTTACATGTCCATCAGCGAGATTTGATAGAGTGTCTTCACACTCACAACAAAATCAAGTGCAATCACCTAATCAAGTTATGATTTTTGCCACTATGATGAGAGCAAAATCATTAGCCCCAAAACAATCATTGTTTTAATTTGCCTCTGATACTAATGATGCTATCATTTCAACACATTTTGAGATTTGTCATGTGTATTTCTTGTTCTTAGATTTTATATTCATCTGATGTGTTCACGTTTCTATTATGTTGTCTAACATCTAACTCATTGTATTTTAGGATATTTCAAATATTCTATATTATCATCTTTATCTGAAATAGAATTAATAGAATTCTCATACCTATATATGGGTTTTGTTTGGCTTTTTTTTTTTTGCCTTTATCTCTTTTTATTTCTGAGCAAATCTGATTCCATTTGCCTTCTATTTCTAGGAGAGTTAATAAAAATTTTCAGAAAAACAATGGTACGATTTTATGATTTTCCACAGCATTTGTGTGTATTATTCCGATTAGGAGGGGTTACATGCATGTACACAAATATACATTTAGATCAAGTCTGACATTAATGATTTATATGTAGTGACATATTTTCCTGTTGAATTGAAAGACATTTTGCACAGACTTTTGAATCAGTCAAACTTGATCAGCACTTTCTTCATTTAATAGCATGTATCCAAGTTAACTTCTCTAGGACTTAATTTATATATATATAAAGCATATAATAATTTTAATAATTCTACTTTATCAGGTTGTGAAGATTAAGTGAAATAGCAAATAATGTTACTTACGAAGTTTCAGGAATATTGTAATGGCTCAAATATTAATTTTCATGCATTCTGTTATAGGTATAGTCTTTACTATTTAGTATTTTTTTGTATATGTTTGGTGGCCTGTAATACATAAGGGAGGTGTCTGTGTTCATGCAGCTCATTTTATTAAGCACCAGAAACACATATTATGTATGTAATCATATATACATATGTACATGTTAAAGAAATTTAAATACTATTTAATTTTTGATTATATACATTTTAGTTAATAAAGAGTAATTGTCCAAGAGCAACTCATCTATTATGCTATTTATAAGCATACCATGTCTTCCTCTTACCAAAAATTTACATTTAAACTACCTGCTGTGAACCGAGGAGGATATATGCTATAAGGGGACTTGCAAAGTATTGGACATGAGAAAAATCCCATGTGTGTATATTATTGGTATCTGGGAATTAAAACATGGGATCTTGATTTTGATTGCAAAATTCTGATTCTGTAGGAGAGGAGACAGACACTGCATCTCTAATTACAGCCATGCTTGAAAAATAAAAAAGTATTAACTATATGTTACTCTTTATCTTAAGTTCATTTTTTGAAATTTTTACTGTCTCTGTTAGCATATATATGCATGTAAAATATTATTGTTCAAAAAATAAATAAATTCACATACATTTGCATTGAACTTCACACATTTCAAATGCAGAAAAAGAATATGTTTACATTCACAAAATGAGCTTATGAAGAATGAATTCCATTGATTGTGCATGTTTTCTCTTAGATAGAAGAAAAAAACAGTAATTTTCTGTCTTTATTCATGCAGCCTTGACTTTGATATCCATGTTTCTGTGAATTCTTATCTTCTCAGAGTAAAAGTGATGTAGTCTAGTAAGTAACAGTAGTATTAATACATATAAATCTCATCTCATGTTCTAGAATTGGGGAAAATGCCAACTGTATGAAAAATTTGGAAACACGTGATGTGAGGCATATTAGACTGTGCTGAATTAACTACTGAGTGCTTGACAAGACTGAAATTATGAATTTCAGAGGAATGATTATACAATCATCCAGATACATTTTTCTGAATTTCTGTATTTCTTAAAACTGATTACTGTAGCACATGTACTCTCAACTGCAATAATATTTCCCCAAAGGAACAAAAATGGTTATTAGAAAGGAGAAAAAATTGTTTCTTATGGGGGTTGTGGTTCTCCATAGGGGCACAGTACATAAACTGATATACAGTATATGTGTGATAATAAACTTCCATGGGAGAAGCAATTAGCAAAACATACTTAAAGAGCAACATTACAGTAGCACAATTCAGACAAGAATCTATGGGTTGTTATTTTGCACAAGGCCATATGTTGTTCTTTGTTAAACATTATGAAATATTTTTATTTTATGATTTAATTTGAAATATGTTCAATACCTGGTATTTAATGTGGTGATTATCAGTCTGTCCATAAGTCTTGAGTTTGAAGTTTTCATGTACTAAAGATTATTTTAAAGCATGTTCTAAAAATTGGAAAATAATTGGATAATAAAAATAATTCTCATAAAGAATTTTAATAAATGAAATAAGAAATGTTTCTCATTTATACAGCAATTCATTTCAACAGAAATTATATATTTTTCTTCCTTCATATATATTGAATCAGAGATCATAATTTATTGTTTTGGTTTGTTAATTTTATTCTATGAATATTATGTAAAACAGTATTTTTCATTCTTTTGTAAGCACTTTTACTTTTTAATAAATATAATAATTATTATAATAATTATATTATAATATATATTATATTATATTATAATATAATATAATAATATAATAATTATATTAATAATTATTATTATTAATATAATATAATTATAATATAATAATAATTAATTATATTATAATATAATTATATTATATAATATAATAATTATTATAATAATTAATAAATAAATATGAATACTTTCTCACCTCAAGATTCCGTTTTACTCTTCCAAGGTCGAACTTGACTTGAGAATAGTGATATAGAATTTATCTTCTGCATGTGCTTAATCAGTAATAGATTATACTAAGCTTGTGCTAGAAAAATCATTTTTTTCATTTTGTCAAATATAAATTGCATTATATTATTGAATATGCCTTTTTATCCAAACCATCCAGGTCTCCATGTGCATTTCATTTCTCTCACTTATTAGGAAATCATTGTGGAATTAAACAAAAAAACCTGGAACATTTGTTAGGGCTTTGCCACTAACTAACTATGGTTTGGAATTAGCCACTAATCTTCAAAAGTTTCAATCATCTCAAAAATGGAATAAAAATGAAGCGTTACTCTGTTTTGTATCTTGCAACTTTTTTTGTAAGGAGCAATTATATTCATGAATGTTCTTTGAAATAATTTTAAGTGTAAAATACAAGTTTCCCAAATACTAATATTAGATTGGCAATTCTTTTATCTACCATAGAAGTAGCAATGATTAGTACTAACAATTTATACTTTGTTTCTTATGCTGTGAGCACATTGTTCATAATCCATCAAATCAGTACTTAACCACCAACTTATCTAAAATGCATGGTTAAAAATTTTAAATATATATTTTTCAATATAAATGGTATTATTTTCATTTTATCTCCTCTAGGGCAGGAAACTTGTCTTATTCAAATGTGTTCCTCACCACTTGACACTATTGAAGGTATTTATAATAGTAAATGTTTGCTGAATTTAAACAATTATTCTGCCTCAGTTTTACAACATTTTTGAACATCTGTGATGTACCACATAAAACACTTGTAATATTTTTAAAATTTAAGGATATGAAAATTCAACATCAATGTAATTTTTATGATTAGATTGATAGCAGGAATTTTTAAAATTCCAATTTTTTTGTTAAAAATTGAACAAGTATTTGATATCTTCCCCAGTATATGTTTTACATCAATCTAGCCTAATGAATTTTTCAATATTATGCACACTCTTAATCTGGGTAGTCAGGCTACAATGTAGGATTAGGAAAGTTAAATTATACAGTATCAAACATGACATCAGTAACATTGATAAAGTACTCAAGAAATCATTATGTTTGTGACATCTTGCTAGTAGTTCAGAAATTCAAGTGTTAAAGCCCAACTTGATTCAAATACTGGTTTAAAGATCATTGGTTATCTACTGGTCTATCAAATGGTCATTAAAAAGCTTGGGTATTCTAGAAAATGAATAAAGTGTTTAAATGATTTTATTCACAGATATTTTTGAAATTTGCATTTTAAGATATCATGTGACTCCTATAGATCTTGATATTGTCTTAGTAATTAGAAATATTTTTACAGGTTGTGTATGAGATAAAAAAAAGACTGTATTGATTAATATTAACAGCATGCAGTTCATTTCAGCTAATAAATTTTCATGTCATTTGCATCTATGACACAATACCGAATATGTGTGATAAGCTTCTTTTGGTAGTTTTCTATAATGTTGCTTTACATTTGCAGCTTATAGAAATGGACCAATGGCTTAAATGTGGTTTACAAAAGCATGAATATATATATATAGCAAAATAGTATAATTTATAAATGCAAATTATAAACAAATGTCTTCTGTGAATTTCTGTTTGATGAGACAAACAAATCTGTGGGAGTGATTATTTTATGCAAGTATCTTAATTAGCTTTAAAAAAAAGAAAAAAGGTAAAATTGTAGTTAGAAAGCTTGATAAATTAGTGTTACATATTTACATTCTACTCTCTAACATGTTATTTGTTAGGAAACTATACCACATAGTGTCATGAACCATCAAAGATTTCACATCACTGACACACACGCACACAAAAATACAAATTGAATTTATTGCTGAAAATAATCCTATATTTTTCCAGAACAACTTTAAAATAATGTTTTCCAATATAAAATTTACTAAGTTGATCTCTTAATACGGAGATGAGATTAAAGCTACGGTAGCATATTTCAGATTGCAGCAAAGCACACTACTACTAACTCTCATGACTATAAATGTTGGTGAGAGTCACACACATGAAGGATAGCAGGACATCATCGCAGTGTCCCAGAAAACTTTTAGCTAATTATTTCTGGGAGACTGAAGAGAATGTCTCATAAAACAGCTTGTTTAGCTACAATGTGATATCTAGTGCTTTTTACCTATCCGTTTATTTTTGTTTCAATATCTAGTACAGAAGCCTTAGATACATACAAAGTCAAGTTATTATGCCACGTTTATGCAATTGGCTGTATTTTTGCCTCTTGTTAATGCTACTAAAAGTCCATTGTGTTAACCTTACAGGAATACTACCACTCTTTGGATAGGCTTTTGAGCTATGCCAATTACTACCACTCATGCAGCAGCTAATCAGTTGACATCCTCACTTGGGTCACACCATTTTTCCACTCAAGTGCAGAAACATTTTTGTCTTTCTTTTCTATTTTATATCCTTGACTCTCAAGGATGTTTTAAAATCTTACAAAATTGTCGGTGAAATAGTTTTTTCAATTTTATTTGCAGTTCCCTCTCTTTAAGACTCAAAGAAGAGGCAACAGGAGCTGAATCTTAGGTCAGCCTGAACTGAACCATCATGCACTCAAAATGGCCTCTGCTCAGCAATACTAGGGTGTTGCTATGGCACCCAGTTTCTGAGACTTTCTTCCTCTTTCCTTGGTATAATGGCTTTCCCAAGAAGCAGCTTAGTCCATTAGGCAAATAGTTTCCAAACAGATATATCCAACCAGTCTTTTAGACATGCCCAAGCATGTTGGGATCCTAGGAAAAACTCTGCTTAAGCTCATATTTTAATTCTATATTAACAATTTTATTTAGTGAATAGGATGAATATGATTTTATTTGGTTATGTGAAAAATCTCACAATGGTTATTATTTGTAATAGTGAAAAATTGGAAGCAACTTCAATGCCCAAGAGCAAAGACATGATGAAATAAGTAATAATATGACAGTATATAATTTAATTGATGTAAAAGTTCAAACATTAAAGGATGAAAAACATGATAGGCAAAAATGTTAATGATAGAATTTTAAATGAATAAAAAGCCATCTAACAGTAAAAAGAAAAAAGAAAAAGAAAAGAAAAATTCCATTAGACAACGTTAGATAGGCAATGAAGACTTTCATCAAGACTATTGTAATAAGGAAGAAAGATTGAACTCAAGTCTGCTGAAACAAAAGGCGGGAGGGTTTGTAAATGGTGGGGTGCACAAATGGAAAAGTACTGAAGGACATTAGAGGGGAATCGGTCTATGTGATTAGGTCACCAGTGTTTGCTAATTGTCTCTTATTGAAGTTAAGCTACTGCATTTCCACAGTGACTGAGAGAAGAGGGGCAATATCTTTCTTGGATAACTCCATTTCAAAGAGATGGCCTCAGAGCCTTTGAGAAAGACATTTCTGTATTATAAAACTGATAAAGAGTTTGGGAGGGGACTTACATCTCAAAGGGGCAGAAAAAAAATTACAAGTTTTCTAAAGTAAATGCTCAAAAAAATAAAAATAAAAATAAAAAGAGGGGGAGGATCTGGGGCTGATAATCAGTAAGAAATCTGTCTAATTTTTAGTCAAGTTGAGAGGAACATTAAAGCTGTATTGGTCAAAGCTAGGTTCCTGAATCTCCAAACTCAATCATGGCACAGCAACCTAAAAAGAGGTCCTAAAGGAGATGATTAAAGCAAAAGTAATGATTATGATGATGATTTAAAAAAAAAGCTGATTTATTGATTTATTTCTATGTATTGTGAACTAAAATAAAATCCTAAGCCCCCCACTGGCTGAACAGACCCCCTCTGGGCCAAGAGGACCTCAGAGAAATCTTAAAACTGAAACTGCCCTTCAATAACAGGGTGCCAGGTGAGAACTGTGGTAAGTGCATAGATAAAAATAATGCACAGGTCTAGCTAAAAATAATAATAATAATTAGTAACTCTCCCCTGTAACTGACACTTCACAGTCATGCAGCTGGTGGTCATAAAGATTCTTAACTTCTCCCCGTAGGCGGTGTCCATAAAGATTCTTAACTTTTTCCGCAGATAACCCACCTTTTGGAGCCTACAGGTAGTTTTCAAGGTATCTTCCAGGCCCGGAATTCCAGTGGATAGATTGGCCCACCCAGACCACTGGTCCAGACCAAGCAACTGACTCAGCTGGAATTGTGACCCCAGGGACTGGAGCAACACAGGAAGATGAGTTCCATACCCCTATAATTCCACCCCAATTAACGAACTTAACTACCTAATCCATTGCCTGGTAAACTATCCTTAAAAGTTTGTCTGTGTTCACTCAAACAGTAGGTGGTAAAGATTCAAACCCAGATATTTTGATACCAGAGCTAAAGGAACATGTATTACCAATTGGACATTGGTCCCCCATACTTAATCCTGGTAAACTGCACTAGATCAAATGGAGCTGGAAGAATTCAGTTAGAGTTTAATTAGTCTAAGACATTTGTATCCTAACTTCATTTTTTTTTGCCATATCATCCCTGCAGTTTGAAATTGAATTATTATTAACTTAATTTAACTGTCTCTTTTTCTCTTTTTCTCTCTTCCCCTCTGTCTACTTAATCTTATACTAAGCAATAATACCCAAGAAGTCATCTTCAATGTGATATAAAAGCATCTTGGTGTATACTATGTTCAACCAATAAGGGGATTTTTGCCTAGTTTATTTCCTATATATATTTGTGCTGTTAATATTATAGGCATATAAATAAACATACAATAAATATGTGTTGAATGAAAAACTGGATCAACCAATTACCCACTAGAGGTAGACGCATAAGATGTGGAGAAAGAGTGGTCTGGGATATAACTGTTTCTGATTCTTATAAGACTGAAAATAGATCTTACAGTCTCACTTGTCAATTTTTCTAAGACCTCATTTGAATCTTAAATTTCTAGATCTCAATAACTAGCTACTGAGAAAATTTGAAAATGCAAGAGAAGCAGCACATGAATGAAAAAGTGTTGTCTGTATGAACTAGCAGTAATAATTGGATTCAACCATAAACCAAATGTAGATATGATTTGGGACCAAAAATCTTTCTGCAGGCTAATGTTGTACACACTATAGTATTTAGAAGACAAAAATAAATGCAGATTTGAGAGATGGGAGTTTAAGACAACACATAACTATATTCAAATGTTTTATCATTAGTCAGGTGAAAGCAATTGCATTATTATAAGTCTAAAAATATCAGAAAAAGACTAAATATGGAAACTAAAGAATATCTGATTTATTCTAAAACCAAAGACTTCAAAAGTTGATTCATGGTCTGAAAATAGAAATAATTATTCTGGAGACAAACCTGTCTCCACTATTAGAGGTATTCATGCTAAATTTTCACCACAGATTATAGGATAGAATGGAGAGTGATTTCAGTGTGTTCTTTTAGATTTATGATTTCTTGGTTCTGTGATTCTATACTGCCTCACTCTAGTATTCAAGTTACTTTGGTTGTATTTTGTTCTCTCCTGGAATGTATCAACCAAATCAGTT
>CAUYRT010023621.1:0-13899 GCA_963574885.1 Lepilemur ruficaudatus
TCCAATTAATTTCTTTCTATTTATAGTAGAGACGGGGTCTCACTCTTGCTCAGGCTGGTCTTGAACTCCTGACCTTGAGCTATCCACCCGCCTCGGCCTCCCAGAGTGCTAGGATTACAGGCGTGAGCCACCGCGCCCAGCCTTGATGATAGCACCATTTTTGAGCAACTAAAAAGGCAATATATATGGTTAAACCTAATAGTAATTTAATAGCAGAATAAATGCTGGTCTTATATTCAGTAAGTTGAGCTTTATGAAACCTCCCCACATTGTTCTTTTTTTTTTTTTTTCCAGTTTGCTGTGGAAGGGTGAAAATTTGAGCAACAGTCAGTCTTGTTCTGCAGATCAGCATTTGGGGATGAGTGGACTAGGAAATCCTTGGGGGGGCCCTTCTATCGTGGTATTCTGTGTTTCTAACACTGTGACTCTAAAGGCACTTGCCACATGGTACTCTATATTATCCGTATCTATATATGTCTCCTGATTACATGTGAGTTCCTTCAGGGAAGAGACTATGCCCTATTGATCTTCGTTAGCTCATTGTATAGCACAGTTCCTTGCACATACTAGAGACTTGAAAAATGATTGTTGAATGAATGAATCATTACCATTCATTAGGGGAGGTTAGTTCATGTCAGAGCTATCATCCATTATGTGTGTTCTCTACTTAAGGCCAAAGCCTCACAATAGATATTGCCATGATCCTTGAATTTATCTGAGCATCTCTTTTCAAGGAGTCCAACCCCAATCCTAGACATGAGCCTCACTGCTTTCAGAGCATCTCTACCTGACAATCCAGGCTGGATTTATTTATGTTCACTCACCTTAAGGAAAGTAAAGACCTTCTGTTCATTTTCTCCATTCACATCCCCCTTTTCAAAGAGCAGGAAATTGGGGACAAAGCCTCCACCTGGACGCACATACCTTCAATGAATCAGAGTATTCACAAGAGGATCCAAATTAAGACCAAGATGGAGAGTAATGGCATCACCAATACACCACAACAGCTAATCAGAGATAGAGAGAGATTGTAGACAGGGAAGGTGAGGAAAGACAGGTCTCGGGGAATCAGAACTTCATGTAATAGGTTTTATGGAGCCAATAGAAAATAACAATAAAATTGAAAGGCAAATTTTGAGTTTGGGCTTCCTGGCTCTTTTCCATTTCCTATATTCCCTTCTTCCCTTGTGCTCCTTTTCCATTAGATCTTCCCTTAGCCTCACCATCAAAGAATCCAAAAGTAAAGAAGATATTTGAGCACTGCCAACTGGACTAGATTGAATTCAAAGCATCGTGGTGATGTTCTTGAACCCATCAATCTGCCACCACCACCCTAGAAGTTTCCACAATGAGAAGGCTTTTAGGCAGAATGAGGAATGGAAATCCTGACAGGCTTCTGCAGGGTCCCACACAGGCACTCACTTGAGCCCAGAAAGGATCTCTGAGTTCTTTCCTGGTTCTTGTTTTCCAAACTGGTTGCAGGGAAAGCCCAATACAATGACACCAAAATTCCTCAGCTCCTCCTGTAGTGCATTCAATTCTGTAAGTAGAGAATGAATAGCATGGGTAGCCTGGTCAGAAGCTCTACCTCAAGCAGTGAAAGACCATTTATCCATTTATTACATGAATAAATTGAGGACTATGCAGGGAAAAATTCAAGATTATAGAGATTGAGGAGGTAGAGCAAACTAGATCGGTTTCCAGAAACTCATCCAAATGGCTGCTGTTTTTCTTGTGCAGTAGTTCCTTAACTAGCTACACTTTACCACCCTATGGGAATTCTTATTAAAACACACACACACTGATTGGTTAGTCTGGTTATTCTTGTGTGGGAGTCCTGCTTGATTCTGAAGAATCCTTCCTTAATCGGTGGATTGACTGACCAAATGTACTGTTAAGGAAAAGGCAAACAAAATGGACATACTACCTTTCCCTTCCCCCCAGTGTCCCATGATGACACAACCTGACACTCAAGTCACATTCCCAGGAGCACTGTTTGGTGTTCCACCTTAGGAGTGGTAGAGGGAATCAGAGAAATTCCAAGCCTAGCTCCAGAGCATTCTCTACCCTCTCATCAATTCCAGGAACCTAACTGATGCCATTTCCCTTGAACACTCCCCGGGACCCCAGGCTACAAGCTCCAAACAGCTCCTTACCACTACCAGGAAGCCTTCTGATTTGTCTGTCTAGACTCGTGCCATTGTTTTCATCTCCAGCTTTTTTCAGTTCAGATTTATTCAGTCCCCAAAAGCAGCACCAGCCAGTCTCAGTGAGACTCAGCCTGCTGGCATCTCCCCTCAGAACTCTTCTAAAATGGATAGTGCTTTCCTGTTTTTATATAGCTCTTCAGTACTGTCCATACTTACCTCCCTCTTATCTTTGTTCATCAAGAATATTTCCTTCCTATAAGAGAAAAACTTAGCAAACCTTGACTCTAGTTCTTCGGCAATTTCTTTTTTAACTCTCTAAATTTCCTCATCTGGAGTAAAATTTGAATGAGATGCCCTTTAAAATTCTCATAACCTAGTTTAATAAATTATATCACAGCAACATAATGGAAAACTATGCCTTAGGAATGAATGAGGAAGTTCACCACATACTTTTTTACAGATTAGTGTCCAAGATATTTTATTATGCAAAAAAGTAAGGTACAAAATCATTTGTGTGTGTGTATTTGTGCTTGAGAGAGAGAAAGACAGAAGAATCTTTGCTTGCATATGCATAAAAAATTTCTGGAATTTTACACCATAAACTGATGACCTTGGACACCTAACGGGAAGGATACATGGAAGGTGCCACTCACTGTTAAATCCTTTTGTATCTTTTGAATTTTGAATGTTGTAAATGTGTTACTTATTCAACACATAACTAATTTAACTTAAAACTAAATTAAATTGAAACAAATTTAAAAGCAGATCACATCCCATGGACATCCCCTCCTATTTACACATCACAAATTTTAAAATTTACCATATTTTCAAATTTAATTTTCTGAAGGGAGGAAAATTCCTACTTGCTAAAGGATACTAAACTGTTGTTTGGGCTCTTATAATTAGGTCCTAAGGTTTTATAAAGCTTTTCAGGTTTTCCCTAGAGTTGATTATACATAAAAATAAAAAATATAAAGTGACCCCAAAATTCTTTTAAATGTGTGGATCTTACCCCAATCTGGACCTTGAAGAATATATTTTTTTATACATAAGTTCACCATTAAATTAAAAAAATCTTTAGCTTCTCTTGATAATATGAACAAATTGTCTTTTGTTGTGCTTTGGAGGAGTGGTTATTTTAATATAATTTTTACCTAAATCAAGCAGCACCTTCTGAATGCTAATTTTAAAATGTCAAAATTTGGTGAACCATACATCTTAAATGCAAGAGTATAATACAGTTAAATTTAAGTGGTATTTAAAAAGGAGAAAATTCTGAGATTTGTTATTAAAGCTCCATTAAGATAAATGATAGGACTTTATATTTTTGATCAGTTGAATTGATAGTCAATATGTGGAAAATTTTTTTAAATCTTGTTTATGTATTACTTTGATCTATTTTTCTGTGACATTTTTCTGCATTTTCTGTGCAATAAAACTTTTGAATTTATCTTGAACAGTGCTTAAAAGCATAAAATAAAGTTCTTGGCCTGTCAAAAACTGCATCTATCTCCAGTATAACTGATCTAGAACTTTAGCTTTTCTGGATCAACAGGAATACCAAACTCTTCCTCAATGAATGCACAGAAAAAATGGAAAACGTACCTCACCCACCATAGCAGGTTAGGCCACGTTTGGAGAGAGGGAGCATTCTCCGATATTACCGGTTACCCTAAAGAGCCCTCACACCAATCAAACAGAATACTTCATTTTTTTCTCCTCTGTCGTTTGGAGGTGTCTACAGAACCCAAGAGCATTTTCCAAAGATCAAAGATCAATCCTCTCTCCTGTTGTTATCAGAAGTCACCAGGGAGAAAGATAAAATCAACCCCTGAAAGCTAGGTTCTGGTCTGAGAGAGACAGCGAGGGTTTGGCATTCTCCTGGAAACAAACAGTTTCACAGAACAATAATATCACACAATACGAGACAATGATGAATCAAGACACACTCCGTAATTATGGAGACCACTCCATAATTATGGCTGAACACTGGCAAAACATGAACATTGTCCACATCACAAAAATGACGAAGCACCACTCTATTTTTTTTCTTTTTTGATCATTTTTAATTTCATTCATTTAAAATGTCAAATATCTATAATTTTAATATATTCTATTACTTATATTTAAAAATAAAGAATAAAATGTTTAAAACGAATCATTTCAATGAGATCAATGAAGACTCAAAATCTTATAGTATCATCCCAAAACATGTAGAACAAATTTAAAAATACACACTACTGAAATTGGCAAGTTGAAAGGGAAACACATATGAAGGGTAAAATCCTTGAAAAGAAGAAGCTATGTACAGTCCTCAAGAGTGAAATTTCTCATTAATACATCTGAAATATTTCTACTTTCTATTCCAAAACTTATTCCATTTCTACCTCCACACCAAATCCTAAGAAAGTTTTTACAGTGTTACTTTGAATCTAAAAATAATTACAATTAGAGAGCTGTGAGAAATTTTATCATTTTTTCATCATTCATGGTTTAACATTTAATCAACAAATTCTTCACTGAGCTTATGTAGTAAGGGTCTGGTGGTGAAAAGTACTTTTTCAACTGGATAGATTAAAATATGTTCCCTACACTATATGTTCTCCTTCAGGGCACTAAGTAACAATTCAACTTGAGCAACTATTGGTGTGTTGCTGGTAGTCTTTGTGACTAAATCTTTGGGAAAGTCTTAGTTCTCCAATCCAGAGATAACCCGCCTGGCATTCTAAGGAGCAGAGAAGGAGCTCTGTAGGAAAGTAGAATCACCTGATCCCTTCTCCCACCCTACCCCCCAATAGCATTAGTAAAACTTTCTGGAATTAGAATATGGCTGTCTGGTAAAGCTAGTTCCGTAAGAGTTGAAACATGAGTTCTTACCACGATACTGAACTGTCAAGCCTCAATAGGTGGCCACATTGACAAAGAGGACATGCTTGCCTGCATACTGCTTGAACTGGATGTACTCGCCATCAAGGGTGAGGGCTCCATACTCATAGATGGTGCCTGTCACCCCTTTGTTGCAATCCATCTGGAATGTAACAAAAATGACTAATGATATAAGATAAACAATAATTCCCAATATCTGTGGACTTTTTCAAAGCACTCAAAGACCCATCATATAATATCTTGAAATTCTAAGAAATGAGGAAACTTTTTCAAGTATAAGTTTTTGTTAGAGCTGAGGCCACAGTGAGCATTTATGTCTTCTAACTTACAATCCATTTTGTGTGTGTGTGTGGCAGGACGGGTACACTTCATCATATTCTTTCCATTAATACAATTTGCCTCCATTCTCTGACATTCTACTCCCCCTATCATAATAACCCATTCCAGCCATCTCATACTTTCTCAGATATTATTAACAGAATTTTGCAAGATTTTTTTTTTTTTGAGACAGAGTCTCACTTTGTTGTCCAGGCTAGAGTGCCGTGGCGTTAGCCTAGCTCACAGCAACCTCAAACTCCTGGGCTGAAGTGATCCTTCTGCCTCAGCCTCCCGAGTAGCTGGGACTACAGGCATGTGCCACCATGCCCGGTTAATTTTTTCTATATATATTTAGTTGGCCAATTAATTTCTTTCTATTATTAGTAGAGACAGTGTCTCATTCTTACTCAGGCTGGTTTCGAACTCCTGACCTTGAGCAATCCACCCACTTCGGCCTCCCAGAGTGCTAGGATTACAGGCGTGAGCCACCGCGCCCAGCCGAATTTTGCAAGATTTTTCATAATATAAATAAGTGTTCCATAAATTCTTCATCTGTATGTTCTGGTATTGTAATCCCTCCACCCAAAGCTGGCCCCATAACTTGCTTCTCCTCTGAATCCCATTGAAGGGCCTTTCTTGGCTTGCCAATGGGGTGCTCACTGGTACCTACAAAACTCATCCTTGATACCCACTTCTTCTCAGGCCTATATTGTAGAGAAACAGCTTGGAGGAAAAACTTTCTATCCACAAACATGCTAAGTAAAAAAGACAGACAGAACCTGGCACTAAAGGCCAAGATGTAATCTTAAGAGAGAGATCAGATTCCTGGCCATATAGAGAAAAGTCATAGAATTTTAGAGTAAATTGGGCCTCAAGGAGTCTCACTCCATGAAGGCTTGCCCCATGCAGTGAAAGAGTTGCGTATAGGTGAACTTCCGTGAGGAGAGCGGGGTGAGAAGCTCTTTATCATATTATAAGTCTGTAAGTTCTGTCACCAGGACACCAGGCAATAGCTTCTTCTTCACTATCCTGCAGAGAAGGAGGCTTGCCCTAGGGCAGACCCTTTCCCTATGTGTCTATACATCTGTATACATCCGTGCATATACATTTGTCCAAATTATTGGGAATATTAGTCTAAGAAACACACTATGATAGGTCGTCATCTATGTACCTGCATTCTCTTTGCCTTCATGCCACCTTACCTCTGTGCTAAATAATTTCTAGCCTTTGCTTTTCTTGCTACTGTAATAAAAAGTCAGATGGAAGTCATCGTGTGGACTATCATTTGTGTGCTTTCATTTTCCTTGCCTTAACTCTGGGCTCAACAACTTCCAAAGTCAGCTTCTCACATGGATATCACCCTATGAGCTGGGATGCAGAGTCTTTAAAAAATTGCAGACTTGAAGAGGTCAATCCTTCCTATCTGGCTTTCAGTTCTGTTCCCATTTGCTTAGGTCTGTTTGAAGAGGTCAGGATACCATAGAACACAGCTTTTCATTCACAAGATGATTTTCTACATCAGGAATTCCATACTCAACCAGGAAGCATAGACCTGGATGCCCCTCAGAGGTTGTCCTTTCAAGTGAGCTGTGATCCTAATACAGCCATCAGACTTTGAACGTTTTATGTCATCTTACACTTCACATGAAGCCAGTAACAGAGGTTAAAGCACAAAGCTCAGGTTTGGGGACCTGCATGAGTATGTACTGGGAGCATGTTAGAAATGTAAACCTACTGAATCAGAAACTCAAGGGGTGGGTCCCAACAATCTCTACTCTAACAAGCTCTCCAGGTGATTCTTATGGAAGTCAAGTATGGGAATTACTGCATTATATCATAGCCATTGTTCTCCACCTTTTATAGAGGAGAAAAAGGGGCCAACAAAAGACATATAACTGGCTTATTGCCACCACTGAGGCTGAGTTCCTGAATGAGTTTGTCGGATTTTAAAGTTAAAATTTGTTGGTGCCTCAGGTGATATACTCAGTCCCTACCCTGAATCCTAAGACAAATCTTTTACAGTGGTGGCTAATGACATTCACTATGGGAACTTTTCTGAATGGCATCAGATGATTTGGAGCAGCACCAAGATCTGAGAACAAATATTTGATCTGAGCTTTGTCTCTACCTTGCCACATCACCCTCCCTAAAATTAATCTTAGAGGACAACCAACCTGGCCTTACGTGTTTTATTATTCCCTGAAAAAAAAGCTCCTTTCCCTGACCTTGAAAATGCTAGAGCACATTCCAGCACCAGTTTCTCTACTTTCTCCCTCTGGGTTTCTGGCTGAGCAGCCTTTCCAAGAGCAACCAGATCAGCTTTCCTTTCAATCCATTTGCTACATTATGCCTCATTTCTCAGGTTCCACAGTGCTGCTCCAAGTTACAGACCACCATGGAGGGAACAGGCTCTGAGCTATTAAGGGGCCACCAGGGATAACTGGCAAAGGAGAATGCACCAAAGTTGTCACTCCAAACACACATTCAGTTTAAGAACCACTAGGAGCAGAGGAGAAGATGGAAATAAGAGACAATTGGTTGGCCGGGTGTGGTGGCTCATGCCTATAATCCTAGAACTCTGGGTAGGCCAAGGTGGGTGGATCCTTTGAGCTCAGGAGTTCGAGACCGGCCTGAGCAAGAGCGAGACCCCATCTCTACTAAAAATTTCTAGAAAGAAATTAGCTGGACAACTAAAAATGTATAGAAAAAATTAGCCGGGCATGGTGGCACATGCCTGTAGTTCCAGCTACTTGGGAGGCTGAGGCAGAAGGATTGCCTGAGCCCAGGAGTTTGAGGTTGCTGTGAGCTAGGCTGATGCCACTGAACTCTAGCCAGGGCAACAGAGTGAGACTCTGTCTCACAAAAAAAAAAAAAGAGAGAGAGAGAGAGAGAAAGGGACAGTTGGTTTAAGGAGAGTCTCTGCTGCAAAGGACAGCAGTGTCAGAATTTCTGAAGCAGGGCGGGAACAGCAGGTCTTGTCCTTTGAGAAGAGGAGAGAACTCCTCGAATCTCTGGCAGCCAGCAGCCAGGTTCGTTAAATCAGCCTGGATCCCCTGTGGGACACTCACCTTCATATTTTCTGGCTTCAGAGTCTGCTGAGTGAAGCCAACCAGGAATAGAGGGAAAAGACAGGAGGCCAAAAACTGTGGGATCATGGCTCCTACTAGGAGGTCTAGGCAAGCCTGAGGTCCCCAGCGACCTCGGTCCTTTTTGAGCCCCAGGCAGGGGCCAGTTTGAAGATGTGCCCTCCAATCACAAAGCAGCATTCAACCACCCCACGGGCTCCCCAACTCCACCCCTGTATCCAGACATGGGACTGGCACGTGTTCTGGCAGGAAGGTGGAGACTTCTGTCTTTGGAACCTGAGGTACCCACCCTGCCCTCTCCAAGTGATTGGCAGTTCCAAGCTTCTGGCTCCACATCCAGGAAGTAAAGCCACCACCACTCAATTAGAATCTGCTTTTTTTAAAACAAAACTGATGTATATACAAACTAAAGTTTGAGAAGCATTGCCCTAGATGACTATTTATCCTTAGTACTTTCCCCTCACACTTTCATCACTCAGTCAGTAGAACACCACATTGTCTAATCAGCTGTGGAGGTCTAGTGTCTCAGACACTTTGCCTGGCATTCTGTCCCCTGGCCTGCAACAGTAACACAGTTGCACAAATTACGAACGCATAGTCACAGTGGAAAGTTATCAGGGAGAAAACTGTGAGTCAAGAAACTGCCCTGGGCTTGAATTTCATCCTCTGTAAAGGACTGTAATCATCTGTGCCCCGATTATTTTATAATCCTATTTCTTGTGAGGCGCTAAGAAGATAAAGATAACAACCAGAAAGGTGTTGGGAAGTATTTGGATTAATAATGAGACACAGAGCTGTTTTTCCTGGCTACTGGCTCTCTGATTCTGCTACCATCCATCCAACTTTTCATTGTCAGCTTAGCTTTCCTAAACTCCCTTGTTAATTGAAGTGAAAAATTCTTCCTCTTCAGTTCTAAGCCCCTGGTCATCCAGCCCCTTCCACCTGCCTTGCCTCTTCCAGGTTCATACAAAAGGCCTTCTCTGCCTTTTGGAACTGAAGTCTGGGTGGGATAGAATTTGTGTGAACTTTAGTGGAAGACAAGCTTTTTATTATCTCAGATTTCTGAGTTCTCAGAAGCCTATAATCTGTGGCCTAATCACTGATATCTGATCCAGCCATACAGGTCTCCAAGGCTTTTAGGGTAGCCACATAGAAGACTTTCCTCTTACGGCACAGACCTACGCACATTCCTAAGCTCTTTAGCCTTCTCTTGTTCTCAGTTCACAAAATGGCCGAATCTTTCACTATGTGGCTTTAGAGACCAGTGAGTTCAATGCCTGTCTGTGCTACTCACTACTCTTTGACTCTGAAAAAGTTAATGTCTCTGTCCCCAGTTTTCTCATCTGTGAAATCAGGGTAATAATATTATCTACCTTGTAGGGCGGTGAGAATTAAATGTGATAATAACTCTAAAGCACATACCCCAGGGCCTGACTCAGGTAAGCAACTAAAAGTGTATTCACAAAGCTTCAGGGATGAGAAAACTGAAGCTCAGGAAGAGATAATACAGCAAATGTCATGGGGTTAGAAATAGTGAAATGAGGGTAAACTCCTGATTCCTACTCCAGAGCCCTTGCTCTGATTCCATATGGCTCATAATTGTGACTAAATCTTTACTGTCTGAGACAATTTACATCTATTAACCTTACAATAATGAGCCCTGGAGAGGTGAGGAGACACTTTATTACAGCTCTTATCAGTAGGACAAACAGCCCCAACTTTCTAGGTTCCAGTGTTCCTATATTCCTGATAAGCAATTGAGCACCTCAGGTCCTGGCCTCCAGCAATGAGAAGTGAATGTTCAGGAGCACCTCAAAATTCTTCCAGCTTCTGCCCATTATCCAATTCCAAAGTTTCTTTGACATTTTTACATACTTTTCTATAGCTGCTGTAACAAATTACCACACATTTTGTGTCTTAAAAGAATAAAAATTTATTCTCTCATAGTTCTGGAGGCCAGAAATTCAAAATTGCTTTCACTGGACTGAATCAAGGTCAAGACTCTAGGGGAGAATTCATTTATTGCCTTTTCCAGCTCCTGGTGCTGCTGGCTTTCCTTGGCTTGTGGCTGCATCACTCTAGTCATTGCCTCCATTGTCACATTGCCTTCTCCTGTCTGAAGTCTAATCTCCCTTGTCAGTTCTTAAATGCTTCAGAGAGATTAAAGTATCTCTTCAGAGAGAGTCAAACTTCTGAGTTGAAAGCCTCCTATGGCTAAGGGGGAATGTGATTCTCCAACTTGATGTCCAAAATTCAATTTAATCCTGACACCAACTCCAAGGCTTAGCATAGATTGCATAGGTTAAAACCTCAGTCCCAAAACACTGCCCCCTCTTCAGGGTATATTTGCAAACCCCAGGGGAATTGCACTTCTGACCAACCACCTATGTATTGGGGGTTACCACAACCCCCCTGCAGGTTAGATAATTTGTTAAAATGACTCATTGAACTCAGGAAAACATTTTACTTATGTTTATTGGTTTATTATAAAGGATACAACTTAGGAACAGCCAAGTGGAATAAATGCAATAGAAAGGTATGGGGGAAATGAGACGCAGAGCTTCCATGCCCTCTTTGGGTACACCACTCTCCCGGCACTTTATTTACCAATGAGGAAGTTGTCTAAACTCTGTTGTTTAGTGTTTTGTGTTTTCTTTTATGGAGGTGAAGGAACTCAGATAATTTTACCTTATAATAAGATTCCTTGGTATAAAGAGTATTTTTCATTAAAGGCCCTTAGAGACCAACAGTCATTGGAAGGGGCTTTCCCTCGAACTGCATAAACTAAATGGGCCCATCAAAAAAACAATTGACTTCCCTTTCCTTCCCTGTTGTCTCACTATATTGCAGGAAAGAAGATCAAGAATGCAACCAGATCTGGCCCAAATCATTTTAAATATAATACCTGCCTTTCAGGTTAATTTACAAGTCAATCTGTTTCCACCTACCTATTCATCCTTCCTAACAACCATTTATTGCCCCTAAACAAAATTACCTATATTCAGGTTGGGCATGGTAGCTCACGCTTGTAATCTTAGCACTCTGGGAGGCCAAGGCTGGAGGATTGCTTGAGATCAGGAGCTTGAGACCAGCCTGAGCAAGAGTGAAACCCCATCTCTACTAAATATAGAAAAAAATTAGCCAAGCATGGTGGTCCGTGACTGTAGTCCCAGCTACTCGGGAGGCTGAGGCAGAAGGATTGCTTGAGCCAGGAGTTTGAGGTTGCTGTGAGCTAGGCTGATGCCACAGCACTCTACTCAGGCAACAGAGTGAGACTCTGTCTCAAAAAAAAAAAAAAAAAGAATTACGTATATTCCTCACCTCATTTTCCCCTCTAAAAGGAGTGTATAGAAATTTCTGGACCTCACTGAGATATTGGATAATCACTCTGTAATGCTCCCTGTGTGCATGGTAACTAAACCTCTTTTAAAAATCAATCTGCCTTAATTGTGAATTGATCTTTCATCAGACTTTCAGGGAAAAGTTTCCCGTCACCCCCACAGAGGTTTCATTACATACGCATGACTGATGAAATGACTAGCCATTGGTGATTGAACTCAATCTCCAGCCACTGTCCCCTACCTGGAAGGGGGTGAAGTTGAAAGTTCCAACTTTCTAATCATGCCTTGATCTTTCTGGTAACCAGCCCCCATTCTGAAGCTATCTAGGGGTCCCCAGCTACCAGTCACCTCATTAGCATAAAAGACAAACTTGTCACTCAGGAAATTCCAAGGATTTTAGGAGTTATGTGCCAGGAACTGAGAAAGACAAAGATCAAATACTCATTTTTTATTAAACCACAGGGGTGAGACATGAAACTCCAGGGTCCACTCAGTAAAAGCCTCTCCATTTATACTATGGTCTGAATACCTTCACCTTTAGGGTGTTAAAGCCCAACCAAATTCATTGCTCACTGCTCAAGAGGAAGCCAATGCACTGAGATAGCAGGGGTTACAGCAGGGGTTACCTTAATATCACAGGTGCCATTGAAGGAGATGGGAGGAAGTTCTCAAATCCAACTCCCCAAAAATTTGGTGAAAAGGGGTTTTTAAAGATAGTTTGGTGGGCAAAAGGCTAGGCAATGGGGTCTGTTAATTGGCTCGGTTCAGGGCAGAACTATAAGGGTGTAGAAATTGTCTTCTTTGCTGAGTCAGTTCTTGGGTAGGGGTCACAATAACAGTTGGGTCAGGGGGAAAGTGGGGTAAGGCAACACACATAACCTAAACATTTGTACCCCCATAATATGCTGAAATAAAAAAAAATAGTTGGATCAGTTCCTTGGCATGGGCCACTTGTCTGGGTGGGTCAGCCATTCCACTGGAATGTAGGGCCTTGACAATATCTCAAAAATTAGCTTTAGGTTTCACAAGGGTGATGTTATCTATGGGAGCGATGAAGAACCTAAGAATTTTTATGACTATGAGCTATATGACTCCTTCAGCAATTACAGGAAAGCAAGGTAGGGAAAAATGACTGGTTATATATTTCGCCTACCACAGTTCCCAACATGTGGCCCTTTATTAATTTTATAAAGCATGATTTCAAGGGTAAGGACAAACTAGAAAATGCAGTCCACACAATTGCAGGAGTTTGCAGGGAAATTAGTCAGGGATCTCCAGAGAAATAGAACAAACAGGATGTTTATCTGCTATGGTTTGAATGTTTGTCTCCTCTGAAACGCATGTTGAAACTTAATCCCCACTGGGGTAGTGTTGAGAGGTGGGGTCTTTAAAAGGTGATTGGGTCAAGAACCCTCTGCCTTCATGAATAGACTATTCCATTCATGTATTAATGGATTAATGGTGTCAACAGAAACGAAGACAACTCTGTAAAATAATTTAAGGAGGTTTATTCTGAGCCAATTATGTGAGGACCAAGGCCCAGAGCCATGCCCAAGAAGCCTTGAGTAAATGGACTTGCTGTGGTTGGGTTACAGTTTGGTTTCATATATTTCAGGGAAATAGAAGTTACAGGCAAAGTCATAAATCAATACATAGAAGTCATGGATTGGTTTGGCCCAAAAAGTTGGGATATCTCAAAGCAGGGACTTACAAGTCATAGGTGGGTTTAGGGATTCTTTAGTTGATAATTGGCCGAAAGAGTTAGGCTTCATCCAAAAGGGCAGGAATCAGCAGAGAGGAATGCTTGGGTTAAGATAGGGTCTTCTGGCTGGGCGCGGTGGCTCACACCTGTAATCCTAGCACTCCGGGAGGCCGAGGCGGGCGAATCGCTCAAGGTCAGGAGTTTGAAACCAGCCTGAGCAAGAGTGAGACCCCATCTCTACTATAAATAGAAAGAAATTAATTGGACAACTAAAAATATATAGAAAAAGTTAGCTGGGCATGGTGGCGCATGCCTGTAGTCCCAGCTACTTGGGAGGCTGAGGCAGGAGGATTGCTTGAGCCCAGGAGTTTGAGGTTGCTGTGAGCTAGGCTGACGCCACGGCACTCACTCTAGCC
>CAUYRT010023624.1:0-12481 GCA_963574885.1 Lepilemur ruficaudatus
CTGGTCTCGAACTCCTGAGCTCAAACAATCCTCCCGCCTCGGCCTCCCAGAGTGCTAGGATTATAGACATGAGCCACCGTGCCCAGCCCATTTCCATTTTCTACTTGATCTACCTAGTGGTAGAAGCCTAAGGACTAAGTAGTTGTAAGATTATGAAAGACTCTGATATTAGTGGTATTAACCTATGTTGATACTGGGTATTCTACCTGTTTACTAAATGAAAGTCTTCAGTGTTATTTATTTTCTCACTCCCATTCCCACTGGAAAGCCTGTGTGTATATACATGTGTGAGGAAGTGCAAATTGCACAGCTTACTTTTTATTCTTGAATTTTATATTCACCATGACGTATGTGTCAAACATCTAGAGATTATATAACTTCAGCAGGAATGTAGGTGCCTGTTAACTAAGCACAAATTTAAGACTGCAAACACTAGTCTCTGACAGCCTGCATGTTTTATTTTTGTTCAAACCAGACTAAAATATGAATAGTAGGAAATAGCATATAATTTCATTTGCCTTAAAAGATTAAAATGTCAGTTTTCTGTATACATAAAACAAAAATAGAATGTACAAGAGGCCACTAAAGTTTTTCTTTTTTGTAATCTAGAGCCTTTATTTTATTTATTGCAAAAGATTTCTTTGAATGTTGTTGCTTTTTTCTATAGATTTAGTGTTTGTTATAATTGTTATAATTCAAGTACCTGATGACACTTGAATCCTATTCAGACTTAAGTCTTTTATGACACTGAGTTTTAGGATAAATTTGGCAATATCCTTTTGATGTCTATTTGAAATCCAGCAGGTATTTTTTTAACTGGTTAATATGATTACACATGCCCACATATGCGTTTAGTCTCTGGGAAGAAAAGAACATTTCAGGGAAAGACATATGAATATTTGGGATTCTGGGCCTAATAAAAGACTCAAGAAAAAGTTCCAAATGTTCAATTGACTAAATTCTTGTTTATGCTAATAGTTAGGATTGGGAAACTCAAAAAGGACAAAGCCAAGAAATGGCCTAAAGTCTCATTGCCTGGATTTGCAGCAATGTCGTGCCTCAGATTTTATTATATTTGGTTTTCTTAGCACAGATGCAGCAGTAAGTAGCAACGCCACTCCTTCTCAGTCATCATCTATCAATGACATTTCATCCATGTCCACCGAGCAGACGCTGGCCTCAGACACAGACAGCAGTCTGGATGCCTCGACAGGACCCCTTGAAGGTTGTCGATGATAAGTTAGAAATAGCAAACTTATCATTGAAGGAACTCTCGCTTCCATGGGCCTGAAATGCTTGGGAGTTGATGGAACCAAATAGAAAAACTCCATGTTCTGCATGTAAGAAACACAATGCCTTGCCCTACTCAGATCTAATAGAATTGCCTGCTTAGACTATGAAGTGAAGCAGATTATGTCTGAAGAAAAACAGTACAAACCACACTTTTAGACATTTTGTTCAAGATCATTTCAGGTGAGCAGTTACAATAGGTGACTTTTTTTTTTAAGCTGTGTGGTAATAGTAGTGACAATTTCACATCATTCATAACTTTTGGGACTTAGGTGCATGTGACCACAAATGCTTGCTTGGGCTTGCCCACCTAATACTTAGGAAATCAGTATGTAAATGCCAAATAATCTTCCAGGTAGTGCTGCTTCTAGAATTATCTCTTAATCTTCTTAAATAATTTGGTGTCTGTCCAGAAAAAAATCGATTTATGTATATTAATTGACCATTATCATGTTATCACATCTTATCCTCTTTTATGGTGTGATTTATTCTATTTCAGAAGGAATATGAGTACATCTATTTAATAAAAAATATAGCTTTTCTTAAATTTGTGATGTTTAGGGCTGAGAATTGTCATTGTTACAACCAAGACACTTATATGGACACTTTGTTTTCTCTAACCTGTCTAGACTGGGATGATTGTACATTCAGCTTTACTGCATGAGGGAATTTTAAGTTTTGTTTTATGCTGCTGAAGACATACATACCTTTGAAATCCTATCTACCTTATCTCTTTTTTCCTTGGTCTTCTGGACTTAATTATTAATTTTAAATGCTACCTAGAACTTCACCTTCTTTACTAGACACACAACACTCCCTCTCAATAATACGATGGCAGATGGATTGCTGAATTCGTTGCCTAATGTTAGAGTAGAATTTTACAAAATGCTCACTAGGGATTGTTGCAGCCATTCACTAAGAGCCTCCTTCCTTCGCCAGAGCCCAGCCTGCTTCCTGTCCTTACCTTCCCTCATTAAAGGTGGAGTAGGTGATTCCACAAGGCAGCATTTCCCTTTGCCAACACCACATTCTAACTCAGTTTTCTTTCTTCACTGAAAGAAACCAGGTAAATTCCTCTTTCGTCTGTTTTGGGAGGCCTGGCAGGTTCAGAATGCCTGTTTGCTGTTGTTGGTTCTCATTGTGTGGGGGTCTTTCCTTTTCCTAAGGGAAATCCGTGAATGCTCTGGGAAAACTCTGCAGAGGGATATGAAGGAAATACTCTGAAGAGTAGAAATTAACTATTGAATATTTTCTGATTTAAAACTGCTCACCTGAAATTGATACTTTCAGACGTTATAATATGTAAATTGTTCAAAATTCATTAAGATTCTGAGTATTTAAGTATCACGGCAGAGATGGAGTTATGATGATCACATTTGCCTACCTGTGCTCATGATGTTTTTTCCCTTGAGCTTATGTTGTTACCAGTTCATATCTTGTGTTGAATTATTTTGGAAACTATTTGATCAACATTCTATAGAGTATGTTCTGAGGAGGAACTTTAATAAGAAACGTTATTATAAATATTATCTAAAATATATGGTTCTATCTGCACCAGTTATATCTTATTGGTTGGTCATATCACTGGAAACTGGAACCCTTGATGAACAAAATTAATATCGAAATAAGAAATAGTTACACATTGTGTCATTTAGACACTTTCAAGTACAAAATGGTAATAATAACGTGCATTGAAGCAGAAGCACCTATTATATGGCTTAAGATTATTTTAGCCTTGGAGGCCCGATAGTATAGTTAAGAAAGTTACCACTATATATATACAAACATCTTAAAATGGCCTTCTCTCTAATACATAGTCTTTTAAAAGACTTTACTAAATCTATCTTTAAAAGGAAAAACAAAGAAAAGGGAGAGTTTTAAAAATGCATTATCTGCCCTACATGGTGCAAATTCTAATGCTGAGGGCCCGTGGAGCCCGCACCCACCAGGAAACATGTAAACGGAGCACAGTGCTGGCTGTCTGCTCACTCCTCTGTGCGTCCAGCAAGCCTGCTGTCATGGATGGGGCCTGTGACGGTATGACGGGGTCTCCTGCCAAGGCTCTCTTCCATCAGGTAGAAGCGAGCGCACCCAGGACGGGCCACAGAGTTCCATAAAAATACCTCGCCCCAGTGTCAGGGTTCTCCCTCCTGAGCCTAGATTTGCCAGGGTCCTGGTGCAATGCAGATGGTTTCAAACTGATCTCTATGGAGAAATGCTGATGTTAGATAAAGAACTGAAAAATGTGCTCAACTTTTTCATCTTTTCTATTTTATTTTTGTAATTTATATTGTACACAACCCAGGAAGTAACTATTTTGGACATGTATTTTTATAAACCAGGTAATTTATTGTTATCCTGGAATTTGGACTAGGTTTGTTTCATTTGTTGGCTTAGTTTTCAGTCAAAAAGGAAATGACTGTCTTCCCTATGTCTGGGTCTTAATTTCAAGTGCAGGTTCCAGAGAGCAGACAGAGTTCTGTCAGGGTAGGAGAGCAGTTTAGAAACACCGCTGTGCACATTGAATCAGCTTTGGGCCTGGAGCTGGAAACAGGGCTCTGCTCTGATCTTTGGGATGTGTAACTCAGAGCCCAGTGCTAACAGGTAAAAGCCCTCCGCAGGCCTGCTGCTGATACCCAGAGTTCATGCAGAAACACTGAGCCGGGTGCTGGTGTAACCGGATTTAATGCCATATAATCATGAGTCCATCTGGTTAATTTCTAATGTAACTCTCCAGTATTTCATACTGGTAATGAATACAAGTGTGACCTTTGCATATCTCAAAAGTAACATTGCCTAATGTTTTATAATAAAATATATTATGTGTGTTTTGATTGGTGAAAATAATACAGATTACATTTAATAAAATATATATTATGTGTGTTTTGATTGGTGAAAATAATACAGACTACATTTTAAAAGAGAAATATGTAGCATGTCCAATTTGTGTGTGTTTTTAAGTGACGATTGACTGTATATTTATACACCGCCATTTCTGATTACAAATTTAATATGAACATGGGTAGCCACTGGATGTCCTGATTTCAGTCAATATTAGTAAGTGTTTTTACATCGAAAGGCAAAAACATTTCTCTGTTAGTTCTCTTACTGAGAATATTCTGCAAATTCTTGAATCTAAGTTTTCAAAAGCAATGGCAGTTAAGTTGAACATCAAAAACATGCAAGTTCAAAATCAAATATTTGGAGTGTTAGTATAATTATTTTCTCGTGAGGTGTGGCCAGGAGAACTCACCAATCAATCTTCAGTTGTATTAGTTAAAACTGTTAATGGTGCTTCTGTGCTTGTGGTTTTGTGCATGGGGGAAGCTACTTTCATCTCAGTTTTCTTTTTGAGGCATTTTAGGATGTTTGATAGCTAAAACCACAGATGTAGATGGGCTCTCAATGGCTCACTGTCTTTTCTCTGTTTAAAAGGACTAGAATCTTTCCAGATATATGATATATGAGTTCAGTCTTTTTTTTTTTTTTTTTTTTTTTGAGACTGAGTCTCACTTTGTCGCCCAGGCTAGAGTGCTGTGGCATCAACCTAGCTCACAGCAACCTCAAACTCCTGGGCTCAAGCAATCCTTCTGCCTCAGCCTCCTGAGTAGCTGGGACTACAGGCATGTGCCACCATGCCCAGCTAATTTTTTCTCTATACATTTTCAGTTGGCCAATTAATTTCTTTGTATTTTTAGTAGAGACGGGGTCTCGCTCTTGCTCAGGCTGGTCTCGAACTCCTGAGCTCAAACGATCCACCCGCCTCGGCCTCCCAGAGTGCTAGGCATGAGCCATCTCGCCCAGCCGAAAGGTCTCTAGAGAAGGAAGATGTTTTTCTTGGAATCGGTCTGGGTTCCATTTCTCCATCTTACCCTCTTCTCTATTTAGCTGTAGGCAGCCTAAAATACTTTTTATTTATTGACTGAAATAGTACACATAGGTAAGGTGGGGTTTGGGGGAAGGAGGGAGGGTGCTAATATTTTTAAATAACTCCATAATTAGCTACTTAATGTTGTCCTGATGATTCTGTGGCTACTTGTATGAATTTAAGCATAAGGTTACCTTTGACAATAAGGCAGTTCTTTGATGTTTTTTGTTTTTAATCAGGAAAGTTGGTGACAAAATCAGTAATAACAGTGATGGAGTGGTAAGTCACAGCTCCTTGCAGCTGAGTGTGGCCATGATGTGAGAGGCCTGTGTCTGGCACAGCCTTTGGGAACTGGTCTGGGGATGACACACTCCTCGGCCATTTGAGGGACCAAGGGTTTGGGGTTCCAGGGGCCCTTGGGGGCAAGAGCGTTTGCCGCTTCCTGTTCTCCTGTGTCAGAGTTGGAAGAGAAATCCAGAATCACTTCATCTGACCCCACACCACACACCAGCAAGAAGGCTGCAGTCGCAGCTCTGTCCTGACCCTGTGCCACAGCTTGCTCTTGAGAATCTCGCTCTTTTCTCTCTTTAGTTAGAAATATCTTTGAGAAGCCAATGACACCTGTGACTTCTCCCAAGAAAATACTGTGAGCACATTTTACCAAGCTCTCCGAGGAGCCCTGGCCCCGGGAGCACCGTGTCAAGAGCCCTTTCCAGGTGCAGCTCCTAGATGCTGTGTGTCCTCAGGGGGGCAGAGGCACAGGAGGCCTCTGACTTGTGCACACAGGTCTTGGGTGTAGACAGGGAACTCTTCGCCCTGAGCCCCAGCATTAGTCAGTGTTCTTACGTGATGGGGACTTTGTTCCAGTGAACTGGATCGTTCCCATCACTCCTTCCACATGGAACTCAGGTGCAAAGTGGAAAGGTGTGGAAACATACCTCTAAATGCATCTCCTAATTTCAAAGTAGTAGTTTAGTAGCTGAGCTTTGAAATAAATTCTTTTAGTTAAAACCCTATTTTAAATTATTGATTCTCCAGAAATATTTTCTCTCCTCCTCCCCAAAACTCCCTGTGATTTTCTTATAATTTTTGTCAGTGTGCTTTAATTTCATTTCCACATAGAGTAGGACTGGACAGAAGAGGTCTCTAGTTCACACCCACATTCAGGGCAGGGATTGACCTGAAGAGTTCTTAAAACTGGGCACCCTTTCTCTGTTTACATGGCTTTCATGAAGGGAATTCCCTTTCCACTGAAGTATTTGTAGTTTTGACTGTTAGAAAGTTCTTTCTTAAACGAATCTGGCTTCTACAACTTCCACACATGGGTCCTAGACTTTTCCTTTGGGTGACATAGAGCAAGCCTGACCCTGTTTAAATAGCAGGCTTTAATGTTAGTTCCAACATGAGTTGGAAAGGTATCTCCAAGTCTTCCCTCTGTCAGCTTAAACTAAAAGTTCATCCAACCTTCTTTCCTGTGGAAGAGCCCTGAGAGCCTCACTCCCTGGGGCCTGCTTGTCAGCTGCTCCCCTAAAATACGGGCCCAGAACTGGACACAGTGTTCCAGATACAGCCTGAGCAGTGCACCGTCTAAAGCCCCCCATTAATTAACACACTCTCAGTGGCTTTAGCTTTAACAGCCACGTCACACTCTGAGCCCATAGCCATCAAAATTGCTGGATTTTGTGATGTTGCAGTTAATCCCGGTTCTGTCATCTGTCTTAGGATCTGTCTGCCGGCTTGACATCTGTTAGTTTTATGGCATGAACAGGCCTGCTGAAGCTGCATCCATGTTGTGAGCACACTGCATGGCAGCACAGAGCCCAGGTAGGGCCCGTTTTGCTGACGTCTGCCTCGTTAGCAGGACTGTTCTGTCCGTGTGGAGGGTTATCTTGCCACGAGGTGGTGAAGAAGGCTCTGGATGGATACCTTGCAGAAATCATGAACGTGCTTCAGTAGCATTCTCTTCACTTACTGGTCATGTTTCAAGAAAAGAAATGAGTGTGGCACCTTGCACTGGATCTCAGAGCTCCTTCTTGTGTTTTCACTTGGGAGGAGCAGGTGGTGAGTGCCAGTCTCTCCCCTTTGATGTCTACGCTTTGGATATCCTGTGGCCACTTAGAAAACACGACTAGTTTTGTGCCAGTGTCCACAGGTCAGGGAGTGGCCTTGTTCTGTTTCAGCTCTACTGGAGAAGGCTGTGTGACTGTGCAGCTCGTGCCAAGCAGCCCTCCTGTTGCCTGCTGACTGCAAAAATGCCTCCGTCTGACAGAGCAGAGCCCGGCTCAAGCTGGGCATAACTTCAAAAGTTTATCACCTTGAGTGTACCTTGCCTGTTTTGCCAGGACCCACTCAAATCCCATGTGTTCATGCTGTCTGGTTTCTGGTTGTCAGGTCATTGAGTACCTTCTTATCCCCCAGGAAACCAGCTTATGGTGCAGGCAGGTTGTCCTGCAGGATGTGCACCCTCAAGCTCTGTGGGCAGCCCTACCAGCTGCCCTGCCCTCTTCTCCAGCATCCCCTCTGGTCTGGGAGGTATCTTTAAAGCTTTGATAGATTCACCTACATCTTTTGGTCATAATACATTTAGGTGATGTTCGGTTCTTTCTGTTAAATCACACCAAAAGGCTTTTCATCTGTGTTTGACCCACTATTGGTCATGCTGATGTTGACCACTGGATTAGTCCAGTCCTCCATCACACAGTTACGTTTTCCTCCTGGTGACAAGAGTCGACCATGGGGTCTTCCTTTGGGGACGCCCCACCCACCACATGTCTCATGCTGTTAACCTCAGTTCATCATCCTTGCCATGAGCAAGAATTTCACGAGGGCTATGGAAGACCGATCTCCTTAATTCATCTGTCCTGTTGACGTCATTCTCTGGCACCCTGCTGCCAGGGAGAGGTCCCTCGTGTCAGCCCAGCTGTTTGGTAGCCCTGAGGTGAGCTCTGACTGAAGGGTAGCCTCCCTGCCCTGTTCTGCCCCTTAGTAACAAGTGTCCAGAGTGGGGTGTTGGTTTAATAGCTGCCTCAAGTGGTATCACGGGAGGGTTTATCTTCCTGGCTTTCTCTTTCTTTGACTATTTAATTATACTTTTTGAGACTTCAGTTGCCGTAACCATGGCCAGGGAAGTTCCTCAAAGCTGATTACTATGTCCTGTTGACTGACCTCATTACATCTTTAACTTTTAATTTTGAAATAAGTTCAGATAGAAAAAGTGCAAAAGTAGTACAAAGATTCCTGTATACCCTTCCTCCACCAGATTCCCCAGATGTTAACATTTTGCCACATGTGCTTTATCCCTTTCTGTCCGCATACAGTATGCGTGCATACGTATGAAGGTGCATGCATTGACACTGACATGCTCATTAATTTCCCCCCACTGATTTTTTATAAGCAACCAGATTTTTTAATGTCTCTAAATTAATATATACATGAGGTACATGAATGTACTTTTATAGACAAAGGCACAGTATACACAGACATGTACATACATAGTAGTACATCAAATGGGGACATTTTAGTAGTAGTTACAATGAGCAGCATTTATGCAGCTGATGTGTCCACGTTGACTTCAGAGAAACCTGCTAAGGAGTCGAGGTGATTTGTGACAAGCCTGAGGAGTAACTCATAAACCTGTGGGCATGTCTCTGGCCACAGAACTTCATGAGCAAAGCTCCAGAGCCGCTGGCTTTGCTGGGTGGGGTGGAACCGAGATGAGGGGCACAGAGGGTGTGAGGGGATGTTGCAGGCACACTTAGGTTCTCTGTCCATTTTAAGAAGTTGTTAAAATTGATAGATAAAAAAATAAAATTGAAATTCATTACTTGAGCCAGAAGAAGGAAATTTAGTCAGGAAACGGGGAGAAAAAGAAAATACTGTCATTGCTTTTTGGCCTTTTGGATAAGATCAAGTGTAGTATCTGTTTTTAGCTAAGAATATAGTAAATAGAAAAAAATTAAATAAAAGCATAAATATAGTGGTAATTAAAATAAATGTAAATGATGTGTGTGTGTGTGTGTGTGTGTGTGTGTATGATGATTGATAGTACCATGGAGAGAAATAGAAAAACAAAAAGTCCAGTTGGAGTGTGAATGCCCTTCTCCGAAGCTGACAGGTCAAGCAGGTCAGAAAGGAGCAGAGATTAGAAGGCCAGACGGCCACAGTTATGTAACTTGGGCTCAGAAGATCACACCCAACCACAAATTCCTTTTGCTCACACGTGGAACTTAAAGGAGCACGACTATGTACCAGTCCACAGAGGAAGTCTCAGTAAATTCCAAAGTTGACGTCATAGGACTGTTTTTCTATGATGTGATGAAATTCAAAATAAATTTTAAAAGATCTCACACATCTGGAGACTGAGCAATCTAGGTGAGAGAAGAAATCATAAGGAAAAGTTTGAAATTCTTGAAAGTGCATGGCCTCAAAAAACACTACATGCCAAGTTTGACAGAGCCCAGCTAAGGTTTAAATACATTCATCAAAAACAAGACATTTTTTAAAATGAGTTCAGCATTCAACTCAGAAGATTGACAGAAAAGCAACAGAGCGAGCCCCTCCCCTAAGGAAACCCAGAAGGAGGAACAGTGGAGAGCAGGGACCGAGAAACTAGAAAACAAAAACGAGAGAAGTTAGCAAAACACAAAAGATTGTAATAAGATAAGACAAATCTCTGGCCATACTGATCACAAAAAAAGGCCATGGAAGTAACATGCAAAATGGAAAAGAGAAATAACTATCAGCATAAAAGAAAATTTCCACAGCGTTCTGACAAATGTGATAATCTACATGAAACAGGTAGATTTCTGTAGAAATGCAAAGTACCAAAATTGGCTCAAGAAGAATAGCTAAGCACATCATTTTCATTTATTTAATCTCAACAGTTTATGAGATCAGTTTTATTAGTTCTGTCTTAAAGTTGGGGAAACAGAGGCAGGAAGAGAAGCTGAGTTCCAAAGGCCACTCTGTGCAGAGCTGGGATCTGAGGCATCCAGTGACGTGTTCTCAGTGGCCTCCAGAAGGCTTGGAGGGACCAGTGCCCAACAGAGGAAGTGAAGCGGTAATCGAAGGCCACATGCCCCCCACATCCTCTCCAGGACAAATCATGACAGGTCAGTTCTTACTAAACTTACAAAAACTAGATTAACCCTATCTTACCAAAGATTTTCAAAGCTGCCCAACCTCAGTTTATGAGGCCAGTATAGTCTTGACTCCAAAATTGGATAAAGACAGATCAGGAAGATTTGTATGCCCAGAATGCAATGGTGAGTCAACTGTTCCAATAGATAACCTATTTTTGTTTTTGTTTTTGTTTTTAATTTCAGAAAACTCTGAATAGAAAAGAGCTGCCTTTGGGGAGTGGCAGGCTTGTCAGGGGGAGGCAGGAGGAGGCAGGAGGAGGCCGCACATGCAGCTTGGCGCAGGTGAGCCGCCTCCCACGGAGACCAGGGAGGGAAGGCCGCTCTCCATCAGCTCCTTATCTCACACGTCCTGTGGTCTTACAGGTCGTCCTGGGAAAGGGCAAAAATTAGAAGTGAGGAACGAGGTGGTCATGATTCTCTGCACACGCGTGTGCATGCATGCATGTATGTGTGTATACTGGTGAGGCATAAGGAAGAAGAGAGGACAAAGGATTTGACCTGGGCACTGACAGAAAAGGAAATTTCTTTGGTCTGCCCCATCCCCCAAGTCCAGGAATAGCCAGCAGCCCAGCTGGAGGCAGAGAGACAGTTCCCAGCACACCCCTGCCTTCTCTACACAAGTCAAACCACTTCCATGACCCCAAGTCCTGGACTGAACATGGAGCCATAAATAAGACACATAGCCCCATCCGGGCACGGTGGTTCACACCTGCAATCCCAGCACTCTGGGAGGCTGAGGCTGGAGGATCACCTGAGGTCAGGAGTTTGAGACCAGCCTGAGCAAGAGCGAGACCCCGTCTCTAGTAAAAATTAGAAATAATTGGCTGAGAATTACTAAAAATAGAAAAAATTATCCAGGTGCGGTGGTGCTCACTTGTAGTCCCAGCTACTTGGGAGGCTGAGGCAGGAGGATCACTAGAGCCCAGGAGTCTGAGGTTGCTGTGAGCTATGCTGACACCATGGCACTGTAGCCTGGATGACAGAGTGAGACTCTGTCTCAAAAAAAATAAATAAAAAGACACATAGCCCCTTCCTTTGGGGACCTTAACACTCCATGGTGCACATAGTTAATCCAGCATTAGTGGGTGTAATCAAATAACACACAGATCTACCCGCAGCCTCAGCAGGAGTGAGTGCTGAGAAGGGCGGTGTGGGAAGCATGGTAACAGGAGGGCCACAGCTGGTCAGGAAGGTGAGGGTGGGGTCCTAATCCCGTAGGGTTGGTGGCTTTACAAGAAAAGGAAGCGAGAAAGATGGATGGATGTCTCCACGTGCACGCACTGAGGAAGGGCGGTGGGAAGACGCAGTGAGAAGGCAGCCACGGGCCAGTGAGGAAGAGGCCCTCACCAGAGTCCAGCCTCGCTGACCCCTGGTCTCAGACTTCAGCCAACGGAAGTGTGAGAAAGTAAGTCTCTGTTGTTTCAGCCACCCAGGCTATGGTATTTTGTTATGGCAGCCCGAGCAGACTAAGACATCTCCTTTATGCATCAAGTAACCTAATGACATCATTAAATTTTACCCCTCAGGAGTTCGAGGCGGCGGGCTGCACCGTCCGGTCACTGTGTTGCGTTTCCATCCTCTTTCACTCCACGCTCCGGGCAGCGGCGCGAGGGCGTCCCGGCGGCCTGCTCTGTTCTTCCCGCGCACCCTCCTGGCTCGGCTGGTCAGCCCGGCGTCGTCAGTCAGTCGGCAGCCCGCGCCCCGCCAGCGCTCAGTCCCCGCGCTCGCCGCGCCCAGGCCCTTCGGCTGTAGCTAGCGCCCGGCCTGCTAGCCTCGGCGCTCCGGTGGCGCGGGCACCCGGAGCGGAGCCTCGCAGCGGCTCGAGGATCGGCGAGCGTGCGAGAGTGAGGGGTGGCCGGGGCAGGTGGTGGCGCCGCGGAAAATGGTCGCCAAACAGCGGATCCGTATGGCCAACGAGAAGCACAGCAAGAACATCAGCCAGCGCGGCAACGTCGCCAAGACCTCGAGGAATGCCCCCGAAGAGAAGGCGTCTGTAGGACCCTGGTTATTGGCTCTCTTCATTTCTGTTGTTTGTGGCTCTGCAATTTTCCAGATTATTCAAAGTATCAGGATGGGCATGTGAAGTGACTGACCTTAAGATGTTTCCATTCTCCTGTGAATTTTAACTTGAACTCATTCCTGATGTTTGATACCCTGGTTAAAAACAATTCAGTAAAGCATC